>OX235272.1:93463552-93508228 GCA_944472155.2 Trichobilharzia szidati
AAGCAGTCTCGTGGATAAAGCTTTGCATCGGTGGTACAACGGTAGGATACTCGCCAATTACCCGACTAGTCAGGGTCCGAAGACCAGCCGATGGACTCCCAAACCTCACTCAGCGAGTAATTAGCTCGATGAAGAGAAGAGATTGGATCTAAGACTAGCGACTTCATCCCGTAAAAAGCAACACCACTGCTACTGATACTCCAAAGCCCAAGCAGAAAGCTGTATGTTCCACTCAGATCGCAAAAGAATGAAATATAGAATCCGACAAGAGAAGCCACTCCGACTATGGCCCTGAGTAATGTGTTTTTCAGTCACTGGTCAGTTTACACTGTCAGTGTGCTATAATTTATCTCTCGACAGATCTAAATAAACCTGAAGGACAACAGAATACAATCAAGTCATCTTCACAGCAATACGTTGTTCAAATATTTTCATGAGTTAGAGAAGTGCTGTTCAGAAACAAGAACTTAACCTTTCATTCTAGTAGGAAAAGTTTACAAATCCAAATCAACTTGTGGTTCCAGCAATGGTGAAATAATAATTTACGTCTAATATACACCATCAGACAAATAAAGTGGATGGAATAAAAATGCTTTAAGATTTCAAAATCCAGATTTCTAGAATCTGGTTGAGGCTGAAAAACCTCAAGCCCATGTTAATCTGTTTCTAATAAGTGTCTATGCTTGTCTGGTCCCTTTTGGGACAAGTCGATTGCGGGCTCAGACAGTACTCTTCTCCAGGGAGTTCGTCCCAAGAGTTGATCATTTGCTGCGAGAACCAGTAATACACAAAGATATATTTCTAACTTCTATTTTAAACTCCTTATCCTCTGAGATATTCTCACTTGGGAGAAAAGAAAAGCGATGAGTCAAGTCCATATTCATTTTCTAGAATTTCGAACATTATGATTAGATCTCCCATGTGCTTAAGACATGATAAGGAAAAGAGATTTAGTCTCTTAAGTCGTACTTCGACTGATAGGATTGTCAAACGGGAGTCATACATGTGGCCTCTCTTTGAACTCTTCCTAGAATATTTGTAAAAAATTATATTTGTAAAATCTCAGCGAAATTGAAATGATTAGTTCCAACGTTTCAATTTCGCTGAGATTTTACAAATATAATTTTTTACAAATATTCTAGGAAGAGTTCAAAGAGAGGCCACATGTATGATTCCCGTTTGACAATCCTATCATGCGAAGTACGAATTAAAGTTTCTCCAGTACCCCTGGTTTTTCAATGGTTCTCTGACTGATACCAGTTTGCGATCAAACCTATAGCCAATCAAATCCCTGCAAGTCAACACTTGAAAATTTACTGGAAAGCATACAGATATTTAGATAATTTATAGCAACATTGATGAAGAGATGAAAACCTTCCACGAATGAAGATAATTCAAAACACTTGAATGATTGAAGTGTTAAATGAGTTCCAGGGCAATCTTTTATTTATTTTTTTGGGATGTAACAAAGTTTGGATAACTTCACAGAAAAATTTAAACAAGGTCGAACGCAACTCATCCAAACAAAATATATGTTTGGTTTTCAGAAAATATATTACTAAAGAGATATAATGAAATAATCGTTTATGAATATGGCGAAGTATGTACCTGAATATAACCAAAAGATGTCTCACATTCTCTTCAGTATTCATCGTTTTCTAGGTTGCTCGGGCTATCTCCTATTTGATTGGTTGGAGGATTTCATTATGAGCTGACATAAGTAAGAGGACCATTGGGAAACCAACAGGGAGTACTGGACAGCTGTTTCGCCAGCCAATTTTGGTACTCTTCATTAGTACGCAGCCACCACCAGCATTCGAACCCAGGACCTTGTGGTTACAAGGCTGGCGAGCTCGTAGACCACTAAGCCACTGGAACCCGCCCGAACCGATGGCCAGTCTATGAATTCCAAATTCTCACAATTCACGACATAGCGCGACCACTTCGCAATGTCTTCTCCGATGAGTTACTGCCTCATCTTCAACCTGCTGTACCCTGCTGGTCACGGCTTCCCACTATAATCCCAGGTTAACTGCCTGAATAGGGCCAGTAACTAGTGAGCATCAGATCAATTTTCAAGTATTTCATTAGTAAAAGGTAAAATATGAGTGAGTGTAGAAACAAACTGGTGATGAGGTCAGTTTTCTTCACACTGAGCTACTGCTCTGCATGAATTCGTTTACACTTTGGTGGTTACAGGTATCGACGTTCGCGAGTTGTACGGATTATACTAACGCAAGATCTTATACCAACAACTTCTATAGTGTTCGCTCTTCGAGTACCAAAGATAAAGCAAAAGACCAGATTTAGTCGTCCAAAGTACGTAATATATTTCGGGACCAAATCGCGGGTTGAAGTGAATGCTTAGCTAGCTAGTGATCGTGCACGCACGTGACACGACGGAGCACCAAATGGCGGGGATGCTTGACCGTAAGCCTTCAGCTAAACAAGTCGACTTAAACAGTGATGGTCAGCATCCAATGTTGAGTGATGATTGCTGTGGTTAATAATTTTGGGGAATTATTTACCGCTACAACACCTTACAAGACGAAATACAGAGTTGTGGAATGTGAAGAAATCGAAAGTGTTGGATAATAACTTGATGGAAATTTCACCACTGAACTATTGACTACTTAAGTTCGACAGACTGCCTGCTAATAACTGCAAAATATCCCAGTAGATTTGGAAGCAAGCCAGAGATTGCATTGTACTCGATAGAAACGCGATGAGAAACGAATTCCTGAGTTTTCTGAAAAATAAACAACAAATTTCCATTGAGTCATACAGAAGAAATGGCATTCAGCGAAGGGTTACTCTTTTCAGCGATATCATTCTCAAGCTGTACAATCGCAAATATGTAGTAAAGTGTCTTAGCAACATAAGGAATACTTCCAAAGGTGTGTAATTAGAATTGTAAATTTTAGATAACAAATTACGTAATGCAGCGTTTGCTATCCATAAGTATCATCGAACACTTATCCTCATGGCTTTATAAAGAAGAAAACAGGTCCCCCCCAAAGCTCTATTCTGGAAATCCTGATCGAATTACTACACTAAACTAACCCACGAAGTAACTTCAAAGTCATCTACAGAGTACGAGGGAATCTTGCTAAAAGAGTACACATCAATCTTCTTCAAATCACAGAGGCAATGGCGATTCACATGTCAAATCGTGAAATCTGCATACAAAAGAGGAAGTTTGTTCAGTCATCAAATCTACAATGGACCTGAACTATCTTAACATCAGATACGTGACTTTTGTTTCATATTTTTCTTGTTTGCTTGTTTCTTAATCGTATAATATTTTCTTCTCCCCCTCTCCACCCCTGATTCAATCTCCACCCATTACTAGCATTGTTGTTAACTTGAATTTTATTCACTTTGAATTTTAGTTGAGCTCTATTCAACCTCGTCAGTCAGATTACTTCACTCAACTTGCTTATTTCATCTTAGTTTCTAACCAATTACCGAAATTTGTTATCTAAAATTTACAGTTCTAATGACAAATCTTTGGAAAACTTACTATCTATTTGCGACTGTACAGCTTGAGAATGCTATCGCAGAAAAGAGTAACCCTTCAGTGAACATCTTTTCTTTCATAAACATATAAGACGAAAGAGCCAGGCTAAAAGATGATCTAAATCATTTGGAAATTGGAAAAACAAACATTGATAAACAGCATACAATAAGAGCAAATAATTTACCTGATGAGAAGGCACTTGTGTTTCTTTTTGGATGTCATGCTACATCCTCAAAAAGAAATCATATCACTCATTCTAGCTTAAAAAGTTTTGAGATCTTCAAAAGAAGTGAATTCAAGGGGTAGGTAGTTTGTATATTTATCGCATTGAATGATAAAGACGTGATTCCTGATTTCTAGTTGGTGAATGTCTGTCCTGAGCAAGAAATGCAGACTGCGTAGGTGGAAAACAATCTTCACTCGTCAACACTTAGAAGGATTTAAACACATGATTGTTTTGTATTCACAGGTTTCAGAATTTGCTTCTTTATCAAAGTTCAATTCTGAAATTCTTAAGTTTCAGTGAATCACAGCCTATTATAAATAGGTAATAGTGAGATATTTCTGAAAACATCAGTTAAATTCTGTAAGTTACTCAACTTTTATTACACATATTTTATGAAGTAACTGTTAATTTGGAGTTTTATCATCGTACAGTTATGTTCAACGTGAAATATATGATTGCATCATGTTTACTGATAGGAGAATAGCGCATAATATTATAGGAATCTGTGATATACGCTGAATCTCCACACGAATGAGGATAACAGTAATGAACACTTAATAATTTTCTAGCAAACTGTTCTTCATCCCAACTGGTTATTTCATGAGAACTCACGTGTTAATATTGGAAACGTGTATTTTCAAATGAGTGAATGACAGGTAGTGTAATAATAATAGTAATATTCTGCTTTATTACAAGAGAATACTTGTTGTACAGCATGGAATTCTCAGCATTTCCTACAGTAATGCATCTAATTAACTCGACAACAGCAAAAAAAGAGAATATTACAGGGTATAGGCAACCAAAATTGATGATAGCATCTTCTTGGTATTAGCAGTAACAATAAATTCAGAAAGGTACAAGAAGTGTAGAAATGATAATAATAGTAATAATAATAATAATATGTTGATAACTAAGATTACAAGAGAATTAAAACAATGTCTCCATAAATTACAAATAGCAGAAGATAAAAGGGCAGATTATTTTGCCAATTACATATTAAGTCGTAAGTTTCACGCTTTATACCTTTTCTGTTCCATAGAACGCAGTCGAGAAAGGGTATCATTCAGTTTTTGTACTTGGTTGTACGAGCACATCATCTTTTATAATGACTTCTAATCCTATCTGATGAGATGTTAGGGGAGAGTTGTGAATAGCGAGGGTGTTGAGAGAAGTCGGTCAATATAGATTTGGACCGTTTCTCACATGAGTGCAGATGTCTATCGACTGAAGTAGTTGTGAGCTGAGTAAGTGCGACACCAACACCACTAATTGCTCTACTGAAAACCTTTAATACTCTTCACAATATGACATGGAATATACGCAGTGGATCATAGGAATTATTAAAAAGACGGTTGCAGTAAAGAAAATTTTCTTTTCGACGAAGTCATCAACTAGGCTGTACATTCGTGTATTTGTATTACATGTGTGAGGAAGTTCCAGAATTATTTCCGGCCAGAGGTTAGATTAATCAAATTACTAAGTGTAATAAACAGAATTGGAAACATTTATTTCCCGATACGAATTTAAATCAAGCAATAAAGGTTAATAAAGCAGGAATTAATGAATTCATCAAATTTCGGTAGAACTCATCAGCTGAATACTCTACATATACGGATATATATACTTTTGAAATTACATTACATTACATCTCCCAATGTAATTTCAAAAGTATATATATCCATGTATGTAGAGTATTCAGCTGACGAGTTCTACCGAAATTTGATGAATTCATTAAATCCTGCTTTATTAACCTTTATTGCTTGTTTTAACAAACAGAAGATAGGTAGTGGTACTATCCTAGAAATATTTCAGGTCAAAGGTCCAATTAAAATTCCAATGTGTAATAATCAGCAAGATCGCATAGAAAAGACAAAGTAGGATTATAATTACTAGAAAACCAGTCAGTTTGTATAATTACGGGTTAAGGATGTAGTTTTTCTATAGTTTGGTTTGTAAGCGTTTGTTATGTTTTTACGAGTTGATCACGGACTGATATCAGTTAGAGAACCATTGAAAACCAGGGAGTACTGGACAGTTGCTGTTTCATCCTAGTTTGGGAATCATCGGCAGAACGCACCCACTGGGATTCGAACCCAGGACCTTCCGGTTACAAGGCAAGCTCGTATACCATTGAGCCACTGGGACGCGATTCAATGGCTCATGAATTCTAACTTCTACCGATTCGTGATTTAGCGCGACCCCAACCATTGTCGTTGGTGGGACATCCATCCACACACGTGACATCTAATTGGATGTAGTGTTAACGAAATAGGTAGGAGGTTCGGACACGTAAAAATAAAAATAAAAACAGTAACCAAATCTAATAATGCAGATAGGGATTTAAAAAAGGTAAATATGACAGAAATAAATGGGAAGGTTGGACAAGAAAGGTGATAGGATAATCATCATTGAGACTGACTTTTCATGGTAGCCACAGTAGGGACAACTGTTGAAAGTATTTCTTTCGGACACATACAGTAGGCTTGAGCTTTTAGATCGCCAGTGCTTTAGCTATTACTAGATGTCTTGACCTCACTCCCTTTGATAAGTCGGATCGGATCTTATATATGGCTTTGAAGGACTTTTCATATGCGGCTGGATGTCCAGAATTCACCAGATGTTCTGTTCTCGAACTGTATACCCCTTTGCGTTCTCCCCTCGCTTACCATGCAGGATAGTGTTCCCGCGCGAGTTTTACAAGCGGATGCATGGTACGGTCAATGTGCTCAGCTCCACAAGAGCAAGTGAACTTGTATATGCATGCTGAAGACATATGGCATAGTCCTTTTTTAGTAACCGACGAAAGAATCAAATGTAATCAGTTAGAATTTAGGTGGAATAATAAGAATAGATTGTGAAACTAAAATTAAAATATGTAACTATAGCACAGTATGGTATTGATAATGAAGTTATCAGTACAATTAGAAGTAATAATTACAGTTATCCAGTGTCACCGTGAGAGATAACTATTCTACGTCGGCGTTGAAGGCGTTGATGGGAGGTAGAGGGATTAAACAAACTAACTGTGAGCACAGAGACTAGGTTGAACATTTTTATAGTGATTGTCTCAGCTATGCTTGGCAGTCGAATTTGTACAAATTTAGCGGAGTGAAGTGCTTCATATCCCAAAGGTATCCCGATATGGAACTTTGGATCGACTTTACGACTTCTTTACTTACCTAGGTTGGAAAATGCCCAAGAAGGTGACAGTGGGCTTACTGAGTCGTTCTACCTATGTAACTGTCTCTGCAAGGTTAGTTAAATTTACAACTTCACAGAGAAGTGGACAGACTCGGTAGCTTATCCTTCACCTAGTTTGGAATGATAAAACGAGCAGTGAATTTTAAACGTAGTGTCGCAGCAAAGAATGTTGCAGCCAGTAATTTTTCAGAGTTCCGATGACGGAAATTCAGTTGCTGCATCTCTTTTGAATGGTACAGTTTGCAGACATTTCTCTCTATCTGTGTTACTCATATTCATATCAAGGTTAAATGATATTATATGAGCAATAGATTGCTCTCGAAGCGTCATCAGTAAGTAATACTGTACCACTGTGTGTTTTCATCAAATCAGATTATTTCATTATGGAAATATACATCCTGATACTTGAAACTATCATGTCCTCTGGTAGCTGGACATTTCCTCAATAATATGATAGTTTATTATAACACCCAAATTATCTGACCTGTCCACAAAGACCTTTGTTTAAACTTTCCAGGTAAGTATTAACTTTCTGTCAAACTTCTTGAGAAAATAATTTTTAGAATATGAATTACTAAATTCAACTAAAATGTCTCCGTAATTGTACATCGTATTTTTTTTATTTGTACCTGTAGCAAACATTGATTCGGTGATTGCTTTACAGTTAACCGCTGCTTTCTGATGACACCAATGATACTCAGTGATATTGTACTTATGGAGAAGTAAGGTCATTTATAGCCTCAAAGTTACTTTCTTGCAGTAGTAGTCAACAACCGATGGATTTTTGGAAAGAAACGATTGTTTTTGTGGCACTCGGCTTTCTGTGAGTCATTTATAAAGTCCTTGTATTGTTGTGATAAAGTTTTGCATTCATTATGTTCACATATAACATCAAATAGAATAGGAAAGTGATCAAAAATGTTTTCAAGAATATTAATGACTTAAACTACCTAAGGAAACATTTGTGATTCCGTGACTTTGTGTTTGAAGAAAATGAACTGTCAAAAATTCTAAGCAAAGTAACCCGATATATTTGTCCTACAAAATGAATACCTGTGTACTTTGATCGGACACTGGTAACTAGTGTGATGTGCCTAGAGTTTTCTTCGAGGCAGACTGAATTCTATCAGTCAGGTTTGCAATATGGCCACCATTCTAGGCAGCTCGCTATTACGGTGCACATTGATTTGATGATATTAGATGGTTGGAGGCAATCGGCAGGAAGCCTTGGACTTAGGTTTCGTGCTAGTTGCAAACCTGACTGATAGAATTCAGTCTGCCGCTAAGAAAGGACTAGACACATCACACTAGTTACTAGTGTCCAATCAAAGTATCCACTTCAGTCCTACAGGAGGTCAATCGCGAGCCCGAATAGCTCAGTGGTAACGTCTCTGACTACAGTACTCACTGGGTGACACGGGTTCGAATCTCAGAAGGGACATGAGTTCCTTCAAGGTTGCAGATACGCCTTCCTGAATGAAAGTGCCAACTAGCACGAAATCTAGGTCCAAGGCTTCTCGCCGAATGCCTCCAACCACCTAATATCATCGAATACCTGTGTTGTAGCTAACATTTAGATTGAAGTTATTTGAGTGAAGCTACTACTGAAAGTGAACAGCGAGCTTGCTAGGTTCATGTCCCTATGTCAAATAATCATGATATTACTGAAGTCTTCGGTGGATATATAGCTAATTTGTACGGTATTTTATCGCCATGAGGCAGCATAGTCAGTTAAAAGATATTCTATGTTGAATGTGACAACCATTCTGCTTAAATATGCACACGGACTTTATCATTCTAACAATTAACATGAAGATTATAAGTGCACTGAAAAGAAGCTCATATATGTACTAATTCCCAACACAAACAATAAATAGATTATATTGGTAGAATAACTTTGACAAGCGAATCATCACTCATCTAAATCACAGTTTCAACTTGAAATCGGTGAAAACTACTTCAAAATCAAGCCTCACGAAGAAAGTATCGGTAAAAGAATCAGCTGAAAGGAGACAGATTCACTTATATTTAGGTTAATTTGCATTCCCAGTTGACCGATTCTATAGATAATACTTAAGCGTGTGAAACACAGAGTTTCACGGTTCGAGTCTCAGTTGGAACATCATCACTCACTGAGAATGCAGATGCATGCAGATGATGAGTCGTAAATACGACGAAGTGTGCATCTAGGATTCCATTGCTAGTCATCATCAAACGAAGGGAGAAGTATTCAGCTTTAAATAAGGTAACCTTTGACGTTTTAACGTATTCATGTCAAACATATATAACATTCGCAGAAGTTTTTCATGAAAATACGAAGAGTATCTCTCTTCATCGAGAATACTGATATCTGGTAGATCCTTGACTGCTATTTACTGCCTTGAATTTGAAAAGGATCTAGCTAGTAAAATACAGTGATTCTACAAGTGATGGATAAAAGAATCTTTCCTATTCTTTTATTATCACTATTATTCCTCTTGGTTCAGAGTGGAACATAGGGCTTCGACGGTACATCTCAATTTTTCCTGTTCTCTATAGTCCGCTTCACCTATCCCTACGATTTCCCAGAAGTTCACATCTGCTACTCACACGATCTCCTCCATGTCATACAAAGAACACGCCCTAACTCGTAGTTTCCCACTCTGGGTCCAATCGAGAGGTGGCCTGCACTGCGCGCGATGTCACTCGACAGTCTCCTCAACGTGTGCTCCATCCATCTCCTTTCTTTTCGCCAAATATTTTAAGCAATAGGCTTGTGATTGGTTCGTTTCCAGAGTTCTCTGTAGCTTATTCTTTCTGCTTGGTCATCTAATCTTCAGTATGTAGCCAATGAAGGTAGCTGTTGATAACAGACTACAGCTGGATGTTGAAAATGCTTTAAATGACGAGTGCACGAATTTTTGTCACTTATACTGAAGTAGTACCGACATAAAACTGGTGCTGGAAATCCGGATTTTATCCTATGTGTTGAGTGTAGAAGATTTCTAAACTGATTTCAGAGTGATGAAAGTCTGTCTTGTATTTCCAATTCTGGATTTGATATCGTCATCCTTGTCGTCTACCTGTAGTTGAAAAGATGCTGTCTAGATAAGTGAAGGAAGTGACATCTTCCAAATTTATTCCGTTGATAGTGATTGATGCTGTTGTTGTTGCTATTGGTTGGTCTTCATCACCTGCTCCTTCACTATGTTTACTTGAATTTCTGTCTTTACTGTTTCTTCTGAAAACCTGTTGGTTTTCGCCTGTAAGTCTTCGAGTTTATATGACACTAGACATAGGTCGTCTTAGAAGTCTAGATCTTCTAAAGTCTTCTCGTTCATCCAACGTATTCGTGTCTTCTCACTCCCCGTAGTCTTATGCATAATCCAATTCACTACAGTTAGGAATATCATCGGTGATAGTAGATGGCAGCCTTGTCTTACTCCGGTATCCACTTCAAAGGCTCTACTGAGTTTTCTGGTGTTAGCTTGCATTTAATAAAATGACTGAGAAATGATTTGTATTACATGAATTGTACGTAAGAAATATAACTGTTTTTCAAAATGTTCACTATATTGTATGAAATGCCCTTTCTTGTTTCGCGCGCTTTAACATCAAACTAAACTACATATTTATTCGCAGAATATTGTTGACCACGCTGATGTGTTTTAATCAATAATTAATAAAGAATTATCCACATTGACATTATTTCTTCTCATTTATTTCAGATTCCTTGCAGTACTTTTGACATTGATTATAATCCTGGTCAAGAAGGTGCAAACATCTTATCCACTTAATCGTATTCTTATGTCTGTGACAGTAAGTTAGCGATGCATTTGGATAAAATACTTCTTGGTGAAATATCACTTACATATTTTGACGTATGCCTGAACTGTGTAGTTCTACCAACTGGAGAGGAGATCAGCTTGCTAACACACAATCTGACAGTGGGACAGTTAAATCAACGATTCACTCTTTGGCTTATTATTCTGACTGGGAAAAAAATAAATGAAAATAAGGCAGAACTAACCTTCAAAAAATATCGTTTACTGAATTTAAAAAAGCTACACAATATTCCCTGTTAAGTTTTTTGTTAATATTACAGTTTAAATTCAATGACTGAAAATAGAACGGTGGTTCCTATTCTTCAGTACACAACAGACGTTTTGGTGTAAAGATGTAGGAAGTTCCGGTTGATACTCTCTCCCACACATCGCTTGGTTTACTGTCAACAGTAAACTCGGAATTGAGGAAGGGTCAGGACTAAAGCTTACAACCCTACCTTGGAAAGGCAAAACACTGATGCTACTGAAACTTTACGGCTTGAAGCCTTCTGTTCCACTTGGAATGCAGGAGAATTGAAAAAACCCGTCGAAAGTCTGACTTGATAGTGATACCGTTTAGTACATAGTACAACTGAGATGGATGAAGTCATTTACTGCCAGGTAAGGCCGAATACCTTTGCTTCAGCTGATAGAACTGTAAAAATGAGAACAATAAACAAGTGAGTAGGGCAAAGTTAAAGAGTCGTGATTCAGGGAATGCTAATGCACCACTGACCTTGATGTGGCCAATCACAAAAACTAGAATCTGGTTTCCATGAAAATGGCGTTAATTTATTAGAGAAATATAGATGGTGATTATGAACACTTTAAACCTGTTTACTAGGAAAAATGATAGCTGTAGCCCTAAGCCCCGTAATCCTGACTCTGATCTTAACTCGAACCGTAACACTAATCCAAACGTTAACCTTGTCTTAACAGTAACCCTAATGTTTTATCAACCCATTATCCAAGGATTACTTAACAACAAGATCCGGATGAAATGTGCCCCTCATTTCGCGCACAGAGTTCACAGTGGTGCTATAATAATGGCAGGTACCATTATCCAACGAATAGTATGTGTTCAAGGTCATTGGCGCCTTCGCAGTCCTTGATCTCTATTCTTTAACTCGGCTGTGAGTAGAATAGCGATCATGTGATATGACTGACACGCTGAATTTGATGCGAAAGAATACACTTCACACAACAGCTAAGATAGAAGAGTTGAGTACATCACGTGGGTATGGAAAAATTTACGCAAACTTTTTAGTATTTCTTCAAACGAGTCGTTGAAAGTTCAATTGAATTTCAGATTTTCCCGTCGATTGATTGGACCGCAGTGCTCGGTCTCAGTTTGACATGTCGGCTTCTTGTGCAGATGCTTTGACGATGTCTGGGCATCTAATTAGCATTTAATTGGTGGACGGTGAGCCTCGGTGGGAACATCATCATTCACTGGGAAATGCAGGTACATCCAGTGACGAGTCCCAAATAGGACGAAATACGCATCCTGGATTCCACTGCTAGTCACCACCCATGAATTAAGAGTCGTTGAAAGAGTTGAGAAAGTTAGTAGGAAGAAGGGAATGACATAAAATCAGTGTAAATTTCTTGCCAGCAGCCTCTACCAAACGAGATACAAATCAGCGCGACACTGTCGAAATGTTCTCTGAAAATCAAAGCAAAATGCAATGACTATAATGATGCCGAAATGGAGCTTTAGTGAGTTATTACTGTACTCACTTGGCAGAAGTAAATTTAACTCAGTGTCTTGTGCACACACACACAGATAAAGCAGCAAAAACCAACACTACTACCCAGTGATCTCGATAAATTGTTTAAGAATTTCAAAATCGTCTGCTACCGTGATGCCATTCAGCATAAAAGAATCCACGAATATATCTCTGTGAAGGATGTTTATCACTTCCTTTGAAAAGAAAAAACATTAATGAATGTTTGGAGTTTGATCATGGATTGATGTAAGTCAGAGAACCATTGAAAACCAACAGGGAGTACTGGACAGCTGCTTCATCCTATTATGGGAATCACTGGCAGTACACACCCTCTGCCACATTTCGGAACCTTCCAGTTACAAGGCGAGCTCACAAACCATTCAGCCGCTTGGAACTGACTCAATACCTCCTAAATTTCAACTTCTATCTATTAGCGATTTCGGCAAGACCACGAGTCAATATCATCGGTGAGTATTTGTCATCACGTCCCACCTGGTGGACCCAACTAGTCATGAAATCTCACCAGAACTCCAGACAGCTTAGTCCTGTAGCCAGTCAGTTAAAAGAATAAGATTAATTTTCAAGACCTTTCCTTATAACCAGGAGGTCCTCTGTTCAAACGCCAGTGAGGTGGGAGGGAATGTCGATTAGTCCCAAACTAGGACGAAACAGCTAGCTGTCCAGTACTCCCTGTTGGTTTTCAATGGTTCTCCAACTGATATTAATCCGTAGTCAAACTTGAAACGAATCAAATCCCTATAAACTAATACTTGAAAATTGATGAATATATTCAAAATATGCTTCAGTTCCCCACAAATGATTCTACATCCCACTGATTCACGTTGAATACCATCTAGAAGTTGAAGTGTCGATTGGCGTTCACACTGATGTTATGAAATCCACTTAATTATTCTCTGTGTCATTGTAGGAACAGTCAAATTCTTGACGATCTGCTAAAAAGTAAAGCTCTTCAATGACCAGAATCAGACATCATTGTCCTAGGTGTGTTAATGTGCACAGATCTGCATCTATCCGATCCATTGTTCGCTACTATTATAGTAGGGTGATACTAAGTTAAGTTCATCTAACCTTATAACAATTCGCCTCCAGAACACGAGAGTCTAAGCAATCAATCACTTGAAATAATCTCCAATACTGAGATTGACGCAAAAGTCAGACTGGAAAAACAACAACCAGTACGACAGAAACACAGACAACTATCATTGAACAAAATACGTAGCATACCATATCCACAAGCTCTTAGAAATTAAAGCCATAAATGAACAAATCTGACTGGTTGTTTAACCTCAGAAAATTAAGCCATAAATACGCAAATCAAAACTGTCCAGCAAAGTCATAATACCACTACATGCATAATTCTTGAGTTCACGGATAACAAGGTAGCTTGTCTGTTCTCTAATAACGACTGTAGTGCTTTCACTATGTAACTGGATACTTTATGTGTACTAGTTGTGTGTATTGACAAATTGAAGCACTCAGTACACTAAGAAAAGTCAAGGACTATTGGGTTATAAGAAAAAGGCGTAAACAGTGAAGAAAATTTTCTTTCCGACGATTCATTTTCATGAGCTGTACAATCGTAATTATATTAAACAAAGAAATCTTTAGACCCTCTTAGACACTGGTAAACTTTTTCCTCGAAAAATGTATTATATAATGTAAGGTGTAACCTAGAAGGGATGACTAACTGTAAGTTAGAAAAGAGGAAGAAGTTGGCATGACGTAATAAGCGTGATATAATGACTAATCAATAAGCTCGTGGAGGATGGACAGGAACTGGTGGAAAGGGGATAAAGTGTTTTCATATGAAATCTGTATGAAAAGCAATGTTATTAATAAGTAGTAATACAGTGGTAATAAAATATTGATGATGGGAATAATAATGATAATAAAATAATTATAGTAATAAAAATGATAGTAGTGAACTTACATAATAAAAGAAAGAAGCAAAACTGTAGCCAGAACTTTACTGTGGCCATGGTTGGGTGAGTGAATGTATGTATCGCCTTTGAATGCAGAGGTCCGGTTTCAGATCCCGAATAGCTTATGCTTCAGATGTGTACATGTGGCGCATGCGAAGTCCCTTTGTACGATATTGTATAGCACTGTGAAGTATTCATGCGGGGGTGCTCGATATCCAGAGATGACAAAGTGTATTCGAGGATAGAGCTGCTAGTATTCTTCTTTTCGCCTCTGGTTAACCAAGCTGGACAATGGTTCAGAATACGTTATTTGACTTGTCTTTGCGTATGGCCGATATACTTTGCTCCATACGAGCAAGTAAATTGATAAATACACACTGAAGTGGCCATGGCCATTGAAGTGGTTCTATGTGGGGGGGGACAGACAGATCAAATGCTTTTCAGATCTTTTACATGTACCTCATAAGAACAATGAAAAAAAACTGTTGTTTTCTCTCCTACAGTTTTTCCTATTCACTGAAGTTGTTGCAACACTATGTGCCTATATTCCAGTCAAGTATCTACCAGTTGTCTTTATTGTGACAACCACGATTGCAGCAGTAGCAGTAATTCTCGGACTCAGGACAAAGGCAGTGAAAAAAGTGGTTTTGATCATAATAACGTCAGTATCTTTGGTAATTATAGTCGTTGGAGTATGCTTCATATTTATTCCTTTTACACCTGTAAGTACATTTTAGTTCAATCATATGATAACACTAAAAGCTACTGGGAGTTTTTCAGTTGAGTATTTTTATTATGCGTCCATAATTATAAACCTAACCAACCTACTTCACTCCGGTGCAGTCTTTTAACAATTACCAGCACTGTATCATGAGTTGAGGAAGTTAGAATTCAGGGATCATTGAATTCCAACCCCAAGTGACTGAATGGTCAACAAGATTGATGTCGTAACGTGAAGCTCGCGGGTTCGATCCGCGGGTACCTAAGAATAGGACGAAACAGTTGTCTGATGCTCCTTGGTGGTTTCCAGTGATATCTTCAACTGATTTCAGTTCGGGACGAAGACCTAACAATTGAAATTTAATCCAAAATCCCCACAAGTCCTATGGTCAAAAATTAACCAAATTGCACTTTTCCAAATTGACGTCTAGGTGACCTCTACCTAGCGAAAACCAAGATGGCCGACTGATGATTGAATATATATATATATATATATCGCTTTGTGACACAGGACAGCTAGATCCCTATAATCACGGAAGTGTCAGAATTCGACATAATAACGCTGCTTTTTTAGTGCTCAGTATTTCAGAGAACAAAACAAGGGATTATTATTATTATTTTAGCTTCTATAATATCCAAAGGACATCGAATGTCTCCTATAATATTTCAAGCTACCAGATGTCAAAATGTCTGATGTCAGAAAGTTTGGATAATAGTAAAAACCTTACCAACCAGACAAAAATTGTTTATGCATCACAACTATGAAGTCTTGGTGTCCAGGAGGCATTTGATTGCTAACAGGTTTGAACACAAGCTGACATCAATCAGAGAACCACAGAGAAGCAAGGAAGTACTGGACAGTTTTTTCATCCTAGTTTGTAACTGTTCTGCAGTACACACACACACCACAATTCGAACCGAGGACATTCCGGTAAAAGATGAGCTCGCGGACCGCTCAGCAAATGGGACCCGGCTCGTTGTTTCATGGATTCTAACTCCTGCCGATTCAAGACATGCATAGCTAAACTCTCAGCCAATGTCTTGGGCAAGTAACTGTCCTCTTACCTAACTTAGTGGAACCCACTGGTCCCGAATTTTCATTAGAATTCCAGGTAATCTCCTGTATAGAGCCATTCATAATCTGGAAATTGGGAAATTTCTTTTCAAAGTTAATTTCACAAAGAAAAACACTTTGAAAGACTTCAGAAATACAGTCTAGATCATCTACACCATTAGGTGATTGATTGGTTGACTGACAGTTTGTTATGAGCTTCGTGGATAAATTGAGAAAAACAAATGACAGGTAACACGATCATGAATTCTACATCTTGACATAGTGGCCTTTTGGCGTCTAATAGCATCTCCAGGAATTCAACTGTATAGTTTCTAGTGTTGTACAACATGCGGTTGTGTTTCCACTGTAAAGACTGGCCCCAAAACATACCCAGTATACAGTACCATAAAACAGTTCTATAGAGGGAAATAACAATTTATTTCCACCATTGTAGTTTTAAGAATTGAGTTTTCATTCAGCTGTTTTCAACATGCACAAATAACATCACACAGCCTAATACATGTGCAAAGCTTGGGCACTGTGGTAGTATGTAATTGCATATTAATTTGTTTATCAGATATACACATATACAAAAACAGCTTTCCAGTTCTCCCTGCTAGTTTGCAGTGGTTCTCCAAATGATATCAGTCGGTGGTCAAGCCTGAAATACATCAAATCCCCACCAACTAACTCTTAAATAGAGATATATCACATAATAAAACAATATTATTTATGTTGGTTAGAGGATTTCATCATGAGCTGACATTGATTAGAGAATCATTGGGAAATCAGCTGGAATTACTGGACAGCTGTTTCCTCTGTCCTAGTTCGGGACTCTTCATCAGTGCGCACCCAATGGGGTTCGATCCCAGGACCTTCTGGTTACAAGATGAGTTCGTAGACCATTAAGCCACTTGGACTCGGTCCAATGGCCAGTCCATGAATTCTAACTTCTACCAATTCACAACATAGAGCGACCGCTAGCCATGGTCCACCAGCTCTCCTTGTGACCAGAAGGTCCTGGGTTCAAACCCCGGTGTGTGCGTACTGCTGAAGAGTCCCAAACTAGGACAGGGGAAACAGATGTCCAGTACTCTCAGCTGGTTTCCAAATGGTTCTCTAACCAATGTCAGCTCATATTGAAATCCTCTAACCAATTAATCAAACCCCTACAAACCGATACTTGGATATTATTTATGTATTGGAAAGTCAGGAATAAGAACTTCCAATGTTAGATTGTAGCATAAAAAGGAAAGAAGATGGGAAGTTAAACACCAGTAATTACAGGAAACCTACACATTCATCCCACCCGATGTCAGTAAAAATGGGACTGGTGAAAAGTCTAAGTAATAGGAAACAAAAACCAAGTAGTACCAAGGAAAATCCAAAATAGAAAGTGGAATATGTAAGAAAAGCTCTAAAACCTAATAATTACCCTAATAAATTTATAAGGAAGTATATAGAGAAATATAAAAATAAAATTAATATCAATAATAGGCAGTGATAATGATATTTATAATCATAGTGACGACACATTACAAACATGCATAGAATAATGGCATCAATCATAAGCAATTTAAATCATCAGTAGAACTTCCATACAAAGAAGGAACCTCAGAAACCTAATGGAGGATTCTTAACAATGCAGGAATAGAAGTAACTGGCATTCAAACCCACAGAATCAGTTAGAAACAAACTTTGTCCGTTAGAGGATCCTGTGGAGCCCATTTAACAAAACAGTTTAGTTTATCACACACGCTGCCGGAATGATTGTCAGGTGAAATACATTGGTCAAAATAGTAGACCTGGTCAACCAGACTAGCAGATCACAAAGATATAGCAAAATCTAGAATAGTTGACCCTGAAATTACCAGTTTGTCCAACTAGCTAATCAGAATTTGGATAGTATGAATTTATTCAGTCCCCTGAGCTGAGTCGAAGAACGTAATACACAGTTACTGAAGCCGGTGTCAAACGAGAAAGACAATTATCCGGTATCTTCTACATCACTTCAGTCTGCCTAGCAAGCATTACCACTGTTTGACGTGGACAATCTTTCAGCCAGTACCATATGGTACCACTCAAAATCACAAAGAATTTTATTACATGCATCATCTAAGCTGTTCTTCTTTGTCCATGCCTCGAAGGAATAATTCAGTGCACTGTTTGTTTCTTCTTCACAGATTCAAGTTAGATTAGCGATTGGCGCAATTATTGCTGTGGCAATAGCGACTGTAAGTTTTTGGTGAAGTAATTTTAACAAGCAGTATTTAACACTCCTCAGTATTTCCCTTATTGTTTGCTAAGCAAGCATTGCAACCTTTTTTCGCGTGCGTGCTGTTAAAAAGAGTTTGTGTGTAACACAGCAAATGTGACGGCCTCTGCAAGAATCTTGACTGGTGGAGGGACGGATTAGGCTGCGAAGAAGAGGAATGAAAGATACTTGCGAAATAATAGAAGTGAGACAAAAGAAGCGAAATTAAGAATAACTTTTGCAAACAGAAATCTCCATGCAAAGATATTGTATTTAGTTCTAAGTGTCCGGCATCTGCTACTAACAGGAATTATCAGTAGTATATAAATGCAGATATAAGTATGTCTGTCATCGACAAGCATATAGAATAATGTAGATAGAGACAGAGAGATTTAATGGTGAAGAGAGGAAATGAACGACGATCATGAATCAACGTGGAAAACATGAAAGGAATACACAGAAACCGAATACCGACGATATGTGCAAATTGTGATTCTACTATACAGTTGTCAACAAGTAATTCCACTGCCGAATACTCTTGTGTTCTACCGCTGGAAGCGAACATCTGTTTAAAAAAAGACACCTGATGTTCTATCGCTGCACACTAAAGACCTAGACAAATTTTAGAGTAATTTTTATGCACAACCATTTACCGATTCATGCAATCTAACATAAATTCACTCAAGAAAACTTAAGTCAGAGCTGTTTGACGATGTAAATCAAAACTTAAAGTAAACCGGCGTGATTATGCCCCATTGGCGTGCTTCTAATAAAATTTCTTGCAAATTTCATTAGTGGAAGAGGCAGATAGGGAAGAATAGTTCGTTAAGAACGGAAACTAATTGCGTAGACGTTCGAAGACATGTGATATTGTCTTCCGACCTCATAGTTAACCTCCAGCAGTGAATATTGTGATGAATTCATAAAAATTTCTAAGTATCAAGCGCGCTATCATATGAGAAGCGAAGTAGAACAGTGACTTGAAATGTACACGAAAATACTAAATCTAGTCTTTACAAGGAGACATGTAACAAAGAAGATTTGTAGCTCAGTTGAACGGTTTCGATATGATTGTGCTCTCTGAGATGGTTGGTTTAATTGCAAAGCACTCAGTGTTCACACTTTAGACGACAACTTCAGTGCAAGCTTTGATATCAAGTGAACTTTTCTTGAATACTCCTTGAATGATGATATGACTGTATCATCTGACAACTTCTGTCGTTACTAGCTTCTGATGTACATCCTTATTGATCATTTTTATTGATTTGGAATTCAAGCTATTTTTTCAAGTGGTTTACTTCTTATCAGTTGGTAAATTCGATCTACAGGAAGTGAATTGTCTGTTAATCGCTGATTCATCGGACTACCAGTCTTCTACAAATCCCCTGGCAATTTTGCTGCTTCCTTTGTTTAAAATTTCTACATTCTGCCAACCAAAATGGTGTCCATAATTGTCTAAATGCACCGTAGATATGAAAGAGTATATACCGTGTCCTCCCATGGTCAATATATGATCTTGGATTCTGACTCAAAGAGGATGCTAACTTTGACCAATGTGTTATTTATAGCAGTTCATTCATAGTATTAGTCTTGTCTTCTTTTGCTGTTGAACAGTCTTTCGGTCTGTGGAATATTGAATGAAGTGATTGTGCTAGCTAGTTTGTGGTATTTCTGTTTCAAACCATCTTAGTATTCTAGCCGTTATTTCAGAAATATTCTTCTTTATATATGGAAGGATGAATTTCCTTGTGGCTTCTGAGGACGGTTCCTTTTGTTGGTATTTCGACTGAAGTTCAAATATTGTTTGATGACATTGTATGAGTATTCATTCCACTTCAACATAGTTAGTGTGTATTTCTCTTCTATTCGCTTCCCCACTGAAGTGACACAGTATGTTTGAACTCTTTCAAACAATGTTTGTATACAGTTTCTTTTGTGAGTCATTTGCATTATTGCTGTTATAGTTGAGTATTTGGTCTGTGTGCTTTTCTTTTCTGTACAGTTGTCTTTCCGAAATTCTTGTGTTATTTGTCTTCATTAAGACATATAAGGAGGGAATTTTGTCGTCTGATCCTTCTACTCTGGTCATTTTAATGTCTTCAAATACATTGTTAATTAGTTTGTGGGTGTATTTCAAATCATTTCTTTTCATTATTAAGACTGTCTATTCAACATAACTTACCCACTGTTTTGGTTTAACTATGACTAGGGCTATTGATTTTTATTCATTCATTGAACAATTGAACAACAGAAAGAGTACTGACTCATCATTTATCAATCGGAAGTGATAATCCACACATCAGAATCTGCTTCAAGAGGTTATAGAATGCAACAGATGTCATTGAGTAAGGTTAGACATCTAGTCTTCTCTATAAACAATTTACAGGCAGTGAAACACTGGTATCTTTCTCTTCTACTCCTTCTTCCATTCTGGAATAAAAATCAAATCGACTAGTGCCAACCATCTAGCTGTGATACTTATTTTCTGAATTGTAAACTGCAATAATTGAGTACCAGTAGACTGAATAACAATCAGGCGAGGACAACAATTACAAATTTTCATTCTTGCAAGATTATTTGTATTGTGTGTATGCAATAAATAGAGAAGAGCAGAAATGAACATTTACACAGTACAACCATCACGTCTGCATGTTTATAATTCACCTTGATTTCGTCTTCAAGCATCTCGGATCTTCTAATCAACTCTGCAATAGTATTTACAATTAAATCAGTCGTATTTATTTCTACACTATTTCATGAATTTTCACCTGGTCTGTATGCCTCCTATGAACAGGATCATCTTTGAGGTCCAATTGACGATGTGTTACATGTGTCAGCTAGTGTACTCACTAGGCAGTTTTTCACAATCTCTCTGAACTTTCCTCACACGAGTTTCCATAGTTCGAACAAAGCAACAACTACAGATTTAGCAGAATAAAATGGTACCATATTTTATTTCGTCACCTTCTCTTTAGCTGCTTACAGGGCAAAAACATTATTAAATGTATCTAAATGTATCTTGCACAGAGTTCATTTTAACCAAAAATCAATCGATCAATATACACATACACTAATAATATATATATGCAATATTGAACACAATTCCAAGCAATAATAATCATACAAAATGAAAACTTTTCAGTATCTCGCATTAGGATGAAAAATATCCAGTTACCAGGGCAAAGAAAGACTGATAACTGTTTCTTTCTGAACGCACAAATCAGGTTTTAGGCGCTTGATGGAAAAGGCTTCAGCAAACTTAAGGAGCATTGAACTCTTTTGCTTATTGATAATTTTGAACGACTTTTCGACGTCCACCTCATGACCCGTGTCAAGAAGATGCCTGGCGATGGCACTGCTTAAAGCATTTGTTCCTTTTACACGTAAGCGTTTTGGTACATGTTCAGAAAATCGTAGATATGCTTTTCTTTCTGTTCTTCCAATGTAACTGCTCCCGCAGATACATGTAAATTTGTATATACAGTTGGAGTTAACATGAGAAGGATATCTATCGATTTTTGATTGCACCAGAGAGCAAGTTGTTCGAAAGACGGGAACGAGCCATAGCCTATGTGGTGGACCTTTCACGCTCTGTTAGCTTATTAACCCAAATTCAAATAGAAAACAAAATACCAAATCAATTGAGTTTACGGGAAGAATATATTAAAGTTTTGTTACTTGGGTTTACAAAGATCCAAATTCCACAATAAACGTAATGGATTCCAGAAGTGCTGCGGGAAGACTGCTCCAGTTCTAATTCTCCAGAGTTGACGTTGCCGGAGGTCGACCAAAGTGCGTAGGAGGAGGCTACGGTGATCCTGCAAAAACTCGAGATAGAAAGCAGGTTGTTATAATTGATCGACGGCAGTTGAGATGGTGGAGAAGACGAAGAGTCGAAGGCAGAATTATATTTATTTGAAACTCGAGGGAAGTTCGAAGTACAGAGTTTTTGGTTAAAACAACTGCCGTCGATCAATTATAACAACCTGCTTTCTATCTCGAGTTTTTGCAGGATCACCGTAGCCTCCTCCTACGCACTTTGGTCGACCTCCGGCAACGTCAACTCTGGAGAATTAGAACTGGAGCAGTCTTCCCGCAGCACTTCTGGAATCCATTACGTTTATTGTGGAATTTGGATCTTTGTAAACCCAAGTAACAAAACTTTAATATATTCTTCCCGTAAACTCAATTGATTTGGTATTTTGTTTTCTATTTGAATTTGGGTTAATAAGCTAACAGAGCGTGAAAGGTCCACCACATAGGCTATGGCTCGTTCCCGTCTTTCGAACAACTTGCTCTCTGGTGCAATCAAAAATCGATAGATATCCTTCTCATGTTAACTCCAACTGTATATACAAATTTACATGTATCTGCGGGAGCAGTTACATTGGAAGAACAGAAAGAAAAGCATATCTACGATTTTCTGAACATGTACCAAAACGCTTACGTGTAAAAGGAACAAATGCTTTAAGCAGTGCCATCGCCAGGCATCTTCTTGACACGGGTCATGAGGTGGACGTCGAAAAGTCGTTCAAAATTATCAATAAGCAAAAGAGTTCAATGCTCCTTAAGTTTGCTGAAGCCTTTTCCATCAAGCGCCTAAAACCTGATTTGTGCGTTCAGAAAGAAGCAGTTATCAGTCTTTCTTTGCCCTGGTAACTGGATATTTTTCATCCTAATGCGAGATACTGAAAAGTTTTCATTTTGTATGATTATTATTGCTCGGAATTGTGTTCAATATTGCATATATATATTATTAGTGTATGTGTATATTGATCGATTGATTTTTGGTTAAAATGAACTCTGTGCAAGATGCATTTAGATACATTTAATAATGTTTTTGCCCTGTAAGCAGCTGAAGAGAAGGCGACGAAACAAAATATGGTACCATTTTATTCTGCTAAATCTGTAGTTGTTGCTTTGTTCAAATTCATTAAGGGGAACAAATGTATGAAATTTCCAAAGTTTGTAAATTTCATTGAACTTGAACAGTATTTACCGAGAGATTTTCAAGATTGTTCAGTTTCTCAATTAGTTTATCATTTTCACTTTTTTCATATTCGAAAGTTATATGGGCACTTTGATGTGGTTCTGAGCAATGAAGTTTTCTCGACCCCTCATCAGTGAATAATACTGTATTCATCGATTATGGATGATACTTTGGATTTCTTCCTACGAGCACCTGCATTATCAACTTTGGATATCATCACATCAGACAGTGATGTAGTGGGAGCTGAGTATTCACTGTGAACATCTTCATGTGTGAAAACATAAATAAGGGAACGTAAAAGAATTCGAACCAGCTCTTTAGCTTTGGAATATTAATCTCAGCAATTAGATGGTCACACGTTACAGTATGAAGCCGATTCCCAAAGTGGCATTTTGAAGCTTCCATCTGAAGCTGAAGAATGAAGTCTAGAATTCTTTGAATTAGGAGCAGGAATAAGCATACTGAACTGCACACAGGAGTGATCAACTAGAAGCCCACAGAGCTTGTGAGATGGAAGTGAAATTGGTTTATCTGGAAATGACAGAGAGTTTTCGGTAGTCGCTATACATCTAGCCCAATCAGGGAAATATAATCAGCTGAAATGTTTTCATCTCGAATATTTCCTGATAAACACTGTTCATCAAAGTATTCATGGTAATCAGCGATTTGCCGCGGTGAACTGTTGCTAGGATGCTTCCCGAGATTGTTTAATTCCATAGAGACATCAAAATGCAATACTTATATTTATAATTGTAATTCTCAATGACCGAATCCCACTAAATCGGAAAACACCACAAAGCGGACAGAAGTCAGGAATTCGTAGTCGGCGGGATTATTTGTTTGCATTATTATTATTATGACAAATAATAACAAACAACAATGGACATTTAAACTATCCAGTAATAGAAATTCTTCATCACCACAGTATCATTGTATTTCCTGTGATGATATCATGAGCAAATTCGTAGCTTGTTTTAAAATACCGTCCATCTTTCAATCAAATAATCACAAATTACACTGAAATAAAGATTTATTGATCCGAAAACCATTTGATTGATTGATTCATTCATTCCCTTCGCGCAAACTAGCTGAGTAAATACTCGTATAGGATAGATTTTTATAGAATTTAATCTAGACATAAAACATCTATTATTTTTGTCTTGTGATGTTATTTTCTGGTTTCATAGATAATATTCGTCACAGTACAAGCATTTCGATTTCACTGGAATCCTACAGCTCTACTGCAGGCATTCATAATTGGTGTTGAAACGTTCTATCTTTGTGCAGCAGTTGCTTATTGTGGCACAGAAATTCTAGAAATGTTTCTGCTAGCAAACGAAAAACCGCAACCCCCGGCAGGATTATGCAGACTGATGGATGATGATGAGGCGGCAGTGATGCTCTATTGTCGAAAGTTTGTAAAAATAAACACTTATCAGTATGATTATTAATAATTCAATGTTATTTAAAGAACCATCAGTGTTAATAATAACAATAATTCTTTAGTTATTATAGATGTATATAACTGGAGAAACTGATAGGGAGTTTTTTGAACAGAATATGCTTTGTTCAATAAGCAGTCTTTCTAAAATTTCTAACAGGCATGTTAGATCACTTACAGGCACATTAACCCGTCTTAATCGAACTTTGTCCTAATTCAATTTGCTTCATATAGACTATTTGAGAAGTGTACACTATTTATAGGGTCGATATCTATGCTATCTGTCAATCTGATTTGCATTGAAGAGAAAAGATAATTACAGTAGAGAAGGGATGTTGACGTTTACGCAAGATATGCCGTATACTATCTCAAGTCCTTATACCCACAATTCCTTTAGTATTTGTTCCGACTGAACCAAAAACGTAAATAAAAACACACGACTGATCATCCTAAATGCTATCAGAATAGTAGTGCGATGATGATTGCTTGGCTAGCAAAAGGGATGGTGTCGGATGGCGTGGGTGCCTGACGGCGAAACTTCAGCTCAACAATTAGACTTAAAAAGTGAAGGTCAGTATCCGATGTTGAGTGATGAATGCTGTAAGCTGATGATTCTCGCTGATTGTTTACCGTTATGCAGTCAACGAAACAAGATATTCAGCAGGCTCAGTGAGTTTCCGCTTCTTTCACTCTTTCAGAACAATATATTCTTGGCTAATCTCTTCGTGGTTCACATAATCTGATGATGAAATGAATAAATACTAAATATTCAGTGATTCTTATGTGAATTTCTAAGCTTTCGAAGTAAATCAGACATTTTGCTTCGTAAAATATGACGGTTATATCTTAAGTAAAACAGAGTATTACAACCGAATAATGAGTCAAATGATGATATGAAAAGATGTTTGAAATTCGTTGTATGAATCTTTAGAAGTGTTTTCAACACATTACGGGTTATCGTTGAATAACTGTGGAAGCCAATGTTAATTACCTTGCAATATCACAGGATAGAAACCTCGCCTAGATTACTAGGTCACTAGTATTCTAGCCGGTCCCAAGCCCGGATAAAGAGGGAGGGTTGGGGCGTGGTGCTAGCAACTCCACCCCCAAAACTTAACCAAATTGCTACTAAAACTTCAACGCACAAATATATTCAAAATTCTAAAATTACAAATAGTGACCTTATTTTTCTCTGGAATCGGGGAAGTGAAATGACGCGGGCTGGTGAAAGCCTTCGGGAAGCCAGTCAGCCGATGTGCCTTCTTTCGATGAAAGCGAAAATAAGGATGGGGACGTGGAATGTTCGTACAATGTACGAAGCTGGGAAGGCTGCTCAGGTAGCCGCAGAAATGAGGAGATATAGAATAGAAGTGTTGGGAATCTGCGAGAGCAGATGGAACGGATGTGGAAGGAGCCAACTATCAACTGGAGAGACAATAATCTACTCCGGTCACCCAGAGGACAATCACGAGCACACCGAGGGAGTAGCCATCATGATGTCACCAACAGCGGCTAAAGCTCTCATGCAGTGGGAACCAATCTCCTCCAGGATAATGACAGCCAGGTTCAACTCAAAAGGAAAAAAGGTTACAATCATTCAGTGCTACGCGCCTACAAACGCCTCAGAACATGAGAAGAAGGAGGATTTCTACAGTCAACTACAAACAGTAATGGACAACGTCCCAAAGAGCGATATCAAAATCCTGATGGGCGACATGAATGCGAAACTGGGAGGAGACAATACAGGACGAGAACTCACCATGGGTCGTGAGGCCCTCGGTGAAATGAACGAAAATGGTGAACTCTTCTCAGACTTCTGCGCCTTCAATGATTTGGTGATTGGTGGCAGTGTGTTCAAACACAGGGATATACACAAGGCAACATGGATTTCACCAGATGGACACACCAAAAACCAGATAGACTTCATTTCAATCTCAAGGAAGTGGAGACGGAGCCTACTGGACACAAGATCGAGGAGAGGAGCAGATGTGGGTTCAGACCACTATCTAGTACAAGGGACTTTCAAGGTGAAGCTGAAAGCCTCGAGGATACCTGGGGATAGGCCACAGTGCAAGTTCAACACGCAAAAACTGAAGGACACAATCACACAGGACATTTTCACTGCAACTGTCAGAGCAAAGCAGGAAACACTACGTGGCACCACTGAGGAATCATCCGTGGAAGGCCATTGGAACTCTCTGAAGGTAATTTTCAACGAAACGTGCTCAACGGTTTTAGGAAGAAAGAAGAAACAAGACAAGGAATGGCTCTCAACAGACACTTGGAAACTAATAGAGGAGAGGAGAAAGGTGAAAGAAAAAATGATTCAATGCAAAGATGGACAAGAGAAAGAGACGCTGAACTCAACTTACACAGCACTGGACAAAGAAGTGAAGAAGAGTGCCAGGAAGGACAAAAGACAATTCTACGACAACATGGCTACTGAAGCTGAGAAGGCAGCAGGCAAAAGGGACCTGAGGACACTATATCAGATAACCAAGTCTCTATCCGGGAAGAGATCAACACAAGTGAAACCTATAAAAGACAGCCAAGGGAACCCAATTACCAAAGAAGAAAGACAGATTAAACAATGGGCGGACCACTTCAAAGGACTCTTGAACCGACCACCACCTACAGCCCGTCCAGTAATACCAACAACAGCACGTACACAACTGCAAGTTGACACCAATCCTCCAACGAAAACTGAAGTCATGAATGCAATCAAGCTTCTGAAAGCTGGAAAAGCAGCTGGACCAGATGGAATACCCCCGGAAGCACTGAAAGCGGACCCAGAAACGATGGCAGATATGCTGACTCCATTATTGCAAAAGATCTGGAAAGAGGGAAAGGTGCCTACTGACTGGAGGAAAGGTTACCTGGTGAAACTACCAAAGAAGGGCGACCTGGGACTCTGCAAGAACTGGCGAGGAATCATGCTCCTGTCGACGCCAAGTAAAATCCTGAGTCGCATCATTCTGGAGAGAATCAAGGACGCGCTGGATACAGAACTTCGACCAGAACAAGCTGGATTCAGGAAAGGCAAATCATGTTCTGACCAAATTGCAACTCTACGCATTATCATCGAACAAAGCATGGAATGGCAATCAAATCTCTACCTCAACTTCATAGACTTTGAGAAGGCCTTCGACAGCGTTGACCGCGAAGTAATTTGGAAACTACTCGAGTACTACGGCGTACCGCAAATATTCATCAACCTTATTCAACAACTGTACGACAACGGCACATGTCAAGTGATCCACAACGGAAAACTCAGCGAAGCGTTTGG
Source organism: Trichobilharzia szidati (assembly GCA_944472155.2). Taxonomy (NCBI): domain Eukaryota; kingdom Metazoa; phylum Platyhelminthes; class Trematoda; order Strigeidida; family Schistosomatidae; genus Trichobilharzia; species Trichobilharzia szidati. Next base: position 93,491,721 of record OX235272.1, read on the forward strand.
AGTAAACACAGGAGTCAGACAAGGGTGCTTATTATCACCAATGATATTCCTAATTGTGGTGGACTGGATTATGCGTCAGACAGTGGGAAACGAGAAGACAGGGATATCCTGGACCGACGTGAAGAACCTAGAAGACCTGGATTTCGCGTGTGGATGATTTATGTTTGATGTCACACAAAATCGAAGACTTACAAGCAAAAACCGACAAACTGGTCGAAGAAGCAGCAAAGACAGGACTCCAGGTGAACATAGACAAGACGGAGGTTATGAAAATAACCAACCAACAACAGCAGCAACATCCAGTGCCAATCACCATCAACGGGAGGGATTTGAAAGAGGTTACTTCACTCACTTATCTAGGGAGCATTGTCTCAACCACAGGAGGAACGGACGAGGATGTCAAATCGAGAGTCGGGAAGGCGAGAAACACATTCATCAACCTGAAACCAATCTGGAAATCTTCGTCACTCAGCATCAACAACAAAATTCGGATTTTCAATACAAACGTCAAGTCAATTTTGCTTTACGGATCAGAAACTTGGCGGGTCACCAAGAATATTTTCAACAGGTTGCAGACCTTTATCAACAACTGTCTTCGCTCCATACTGAAGATTAGATGGCCAGAAAGAATCACAAACAAGAAGCTATGGGAACAAACAAAACAGGAACCAATCGCCCAACAAATATGCAGGAGGAAGTGGAGATGGATTGGACACTCGCTGAGGAGGCCGTTGAGTGACATCGCGCGTCAAGCCCTCGAGTGGAACCCGAAAGGGAAGCGGCGAGTGGGACGTCCAAGGGTGACATGGAGGAGATCGTGTGAGGAGGAGATGAAACAGTATGGAATAACATGGACGCAAGTGAAAAGAACAGCAGAAGACAGAAGCAAGTGGAGACGTGCAGTTGAAGCCCTATGTTCCACTAGGAACCCAAGGGAACAATAATAATAATAATCACAGGATAGAAGGTTTGAATAACCTTCATTTGACTCGAATTCTGATATGGTCGATTTATATGTCAACAGATACTGATTGATATGGGTTAATGTGACTGGTAACTGGCCGTCAAAGTGGTATGAACGATAGAAATGCTGTCAGCGACACCAAAATCTGGTTGGACGGGCAATAACTGTAAGGCTACAAGTGGGATTCACTATTAGAAAGCAATAATGTACCTCTCACAGAAATCACTGGCTACATATGCCACTGTCTTGACACATATAATTTAGACGTAGGACAACCAGCATCCTATTGTAGAGGACTCTCATTCGAGTGCACACTCAACGTACAGTTTAGTCAAAGTATTGGTTGCTTTTATATCTGCAGGAGAAATGTAAATGAAACGTTTTGTCGTCTGCCATAGGGATGTAGTACTTGATGAAATTCTCCTCGCATTCAACAATTCACATCCGTCTTTGAAATTCGCCCTACAGTAGACATCTAAATTAGGCATTCCGTCGCATGATGTGTTCATTGCAAAACATCATGACTAACCGCCTAAAAGATCCAGCTACTGAATATGTACATGGATTAGAATCCATTTGAACCAACTCTTGAAAATTAATCTGATACTGACTGGCGGCTGGCTGTATACAGGAAGTTTACTGGAGTTCTTGTGTGAAGTCGTGACCAGCTAGGTCCTCCAAGTTATGTAAGAAGACAGTTGCTCGCGTATGATATTAACTGGCGGTTGTGTAATGCATATCTCGGATAGACAGAATTTGGAATTCATAGGCCACTGGATAGTGTCTCAGTGGCTGAATGGTGTATCAGTCAGCCTTGTAACCAGTGTGTAGTGTGTTTGAACGGTAGTGGGGTGTACTGATAAAAAGTGCCGAACCAGGAGGAGACACGCGTTCGCTACACCCAGCTACTTTTCCAATACTCTTCTGACTCATATCAGCTCGTGATCAAACCTGAATACTGAAATATCTACTAAATTATTTGACAGTGAGATGATGCATTAGAAGTGTAAATATCAAGAACTTCGTGCTATTACACAACCTCGAATAGCTATCTCCAGAACACTACACTGTTTACTAAAACAAAACAGTATATAATTCTATAGCGCTTATCATAAAGTTTACTTAGTAAGTTGTTTTCCAAAGTGATTATAGTGTGTATGTGTATTTTTGAGTAGAGAAATCATTCAACCACTTACACGAATAGTACGGTGGACTTTGCACCACACTTAACCGCTCCGACGATCTTCATACGTCACTTATTACATCATGTAAACATGATCAAAATATCAACAAATGACTTTGATTTCAACAGTATGCAATGAACTACAAGTGTGAAAAATAAACACAAGAACTATCACAGATTAATATCGCCTATTTTGTTACGAAAATGTAGAAAATCCACTCTCACCCCCACGGCACACATACACACACTTCCAACGAAATCTTCATGAAGCAGAATTTTATAAATATTTACATAAATATTTTAGATGTATCCGCAAACAATGAGATGAATTATATGAAAAATGGACTTTGATGAGAAAAACAGCTAGCTACACAAGTGGGATGGAAATACGCCACACCTCCAACCCCAAATAAATAACATTTATGTGAATTTACAGTCAAGTGGCATCTGGATAGTACAAACACACGGTAGTCTACATTGACTGCTTGAAATTACTTAGAAATTATTTTATCAGAAATGCAAATGTCGACGAACAGTTAGAGCTAAACGGCAACACTCTTTGCCATTCGGATACTAAACACTTAACTGAGAGTTCTTTCAAGTTTGATCGGTATTTAAGTATCATTCAGTGATACAGAGATCTTGTTGTTGGAAGTATTTCACCTTTTAAGGTGGTATGATTGTATATTGTCAGACAAGAAACACTCAGCAACACTGAGAGTGAACAACACTGAGACCTTCCATAGACGATGTGAAATTGCAACGGCTAAGCAGAGATGTTTACTTGGTCATTTATTGATTGCGTGCAAGCAATTTAGACGACAGCATTTCATGTGGCTAACCTGTTTGATCGAATGCCTCCAGCTAAAAAATCCATCAAATCTTGAATATTGTTTTAGGAAATTATTTAAGATGGAGTTCCTTTCTAGAGTACACGAAAATCTTGGTATTCACTAACCTAACAAAAATTATGATATCGCTCAACGGCAGTACATTGTCCAGTTGAATTTGCAGGAACTCTTTTGAACGAGATCTCATCTATTCATCCCGAATCAGGTAGGTGAATCAACAAGTGTCTCCGGCAAACTACATTCTTTGATTTTTCTCCCTAAAGTGTTTTATCGTCCACTGGAAGATTTCCAACCAATCTGGTTGTTTGATTGCACAAACTAAATAATATTTCTTATCTCTGAAGTCTCTACACCTGTTATCAGCGTATCTGAAACTCTGGAGACTTCCTGAATTTAAAAGTAATAAAAATGGTGGAGTTAAAATGTCTGAGGAGACGGTGAATGTATCTTTATGGGCTCCTTAGTAATTGATATTTTCCATGGTAAATAGGAGCCTCAACTTTTGAATAAATACCAATCAGAAACTTTCAGTCGATTATTGTAATTGAAATCTCACCTATTTCTGACAGTAAAGTCTTTCTTTGGTTTATTTGAATCTGAGTAAGGAATGCACTGTGTTACTATTTCTTAACGAATGATATATATATATAATGGTACTAGGCAATATGGGATAGTAACTTTTACAATCTTCTATCAAATCATTTTGAAATCAAGGTGAAGGAAATCAAGCCGAAATTGACTGCGAATAAATGTTACGCGATCCCCCGTTTGTAAAGGTTTTCTAATCCTACACATGACTGGTAAATAACTGTAAGGAGACGGATGCTACTTTATATTCATAATTCCAACCTTCTAATATTGGTGGTTTCTTCAGAAGTAATGTTGTGACACCAGAACAGATGAATATTGATGATAGTAATAATAATATTATTAGTAATAGTAATGAAATAGAAATTAATTCGGTAACGGTCAAAATGATGTTGTGCTGACACTAATACGTGGTCAAAAGAGACCACGTGATCAATCATGTCTTAGTAAACGACAGTTTCCCGTTTTGTTATTAGCGAAAGAACAACGCTGACATATTGCATCAAGGAAAAGCGGTTTGTGGTAACAGTGAAAATTGTATTCGCGGAAATTAATTGTTGATGTGAAACTTGAAATGGCTGTAGCGGTAAATAATTCCCCAAAATTATGGACCACAGCAATCATCACTCAACATTGGATGCTGACCATCACTGTTTAAGTCGACTTGTTTAACTGAAGGCTTACGGTCAAGCATCCCCGCCATTTGGTACCCCGTCGTGTCACGTGCGTGCACGATTACTAGCTAGCTAAGCATTCATCTCTACCCGCAATTTTGTCCCGAAATATACTACGTACTTTGGACGACAAAATCTGGTCTTTTGCTTTATCTTTGGTACTCGAAGAACGAACACTATAGAAGTTGTTGGTATAAGATCTTGCGTTAGTATAATCCGTACAACTCGCGAACGTCGATACCTGCAACCTCCAAATGGCCTTTTCTTCTCGTCCGTCCAGTCATGTTGAGTGTCATTGTAGTGTGTTTGAAGAAACGAATTCATGATGTAAGGGATTATTTAAAAAGCCCCTCCTGAACGATGGAATCACAGTATTTATACGCATTTGGATGTTTCGACTAACTTTGTAATTATTATCCTTTTTTCTCCTAGACTGTATATCATTATTTCGACATTTGCATATGATATGCTGATCTGATACTTATTATTTGTATTTGTTCTTATGTAATCCCCAATGGTAATGCTTCTCTTTGTAGTTGTCCGATACATTGATAATGTGTTGTTTTATGATGTGATTTTGTTTGAGTGAATCAGGGTGATTCTCGCCTTGCACTACCTGTGAGGATTGTCTGGTGTGTGATACTTGGAAGAAGAGTTTTGATGCCACCTTACTGGGAATACTTCGCTTGATTCTACGGTAGTTGTTGCAGTTGAATTTTGGTTAACTAAATCTGTTCTGTAGCATTTGTTTGCTACTAGAAACCTTACCTTACCTATACAACTGTCTAATGCTGTTGTTGAGATAATTTTGCCTTTTGATTTACTTTGATTGTGGAATATAACCACAGATCTCACTGCGAACAACTGAGCATAACTCATGGAAGTTTCAGTCAGCTATACAGTAGGACGCAAAGATCGATTCCCTGCATTCAGACAACAACAATTCAGTTTTGTTCGTTACGCATGATATCATTAAAGTACAGTGATATGTACAGATAAGAAACTCCTCGACAAATTCATGAACAGGCTATACATATGTAGAAAGATTGGATCAAAAAATAACCTCCTATAAGTGAGTTTTGGATAGTAGATTAATACATTTGTATCAACATGCTCTTTACGGTTCTGGACTAAATATATCCTTATTTCAATGACTCTCTCATTAATCAGAAATCTACTTGTTGACTTAACTCCCTTTTCTCAAAAACTGGTCCCGATGCTTATTCTCCATCAGCCTATAACAGTTTCCTTCATTCCAGCCGGAAACACAATCATATCTCCCCAGACGTGGCGGGCACTCGGGTGTCCACCTTATCAGAGAACGGAGCATACTGCAAAAAACGAGTCGGGTGACCTAATGAAATCATCTGGCCAGATTGAATGCGACGTAACTTTCCGGTCGGCCTCATTCCAAGGAACATGCTACATCACTAATCGTCATGATTTGAACTTGCTTGGTATTGACTGGATCGAAAAGATGAAACTCTGGGATGTCCCACTGAACTCAGTTTGTTCCAATGTACAGTGCTCAGAAAGTCCTACCAACATGTTGATGCATCCGAACTCGACCGCAAAGTTCATCAGTCATCTTCGCAACAAACACGCTGCCGTTTTTCAAGAGTCTTTGGGTTGCTGTACCGTACAAAAAGCCAGACTATACCTCAAACCTGATGCCAAACCAGTTTTTAGACCAAAACGCCCAGTACCGTATGCCGCGTTATCGTCCCTTGATGCAGAGCTGGATCGTTTAGAAATGTTGAATGTAATCAAGCCAGTCGATTACTCATCCTGGGCAGCCCCCATAGTGTTTGTCAAGAAAGCAAACGGTACCATCAGACTTTGTGTTGATTTCTCAACTGGACTCAATAATGCCCTTGAAGATCAACCGCAAGATCTATTTGTCAAACTGAATGGTGGTAAATACTTCAGTAAACTTGATCTAGGTGAGGCATACCTACAGATCGAGGTCGAAGATGATTCTAAAGAGCTTCTGACAGTCAACACTCACAAAGGACTGTATCAGTTTCAGCGACTTTCATGTGGTGTTAAACCTGCTCCTGCTATATTCCAACAGATAATGGATGCAATATTAGCTGGTGTATCGGGAGTGGCCGTTTACGTCGATGATATCATAGTCACAGGAGAAACTCAATTCGAATTCTTCAATCGGTTGGATAAAGTCCTGACAATACTCAGTGATTCCGGTTTCCATTTACGTCCGAATAAGTGCAATTTTTTCATGACTTCAGTGAAGTACCTGGGATTCATTTTTGACAAAGATGGTCGCAAACCCGACCCCTCCAGTGTGTCAGTGATTCAACAGATGCCTGCCCCTCATAATCTCAGTACGTTGCAGTCCTTCCTGGGGATGATCAGTTACTATAGTGCGTTCCTGCCAGATTTACATCGTCTCAGGGCCCCAATGAATCAGTTGCTCATGAAGAATGCTAAATGGAACTGGTCAAAAGAATGCCAACAAGCTTTCATCAAGGTCAAGAAATTACTCCAGTCTGACCGGCTCTTAACACATTACAATCCAAAGCTGGATATAACATTAGCTGCAGATGCGTCCAACTATGGTATAGGCGCTGTCATTTCACATATGTTTCCAGACGGTGTTGAAAAGCCGATAGCATATGCATCGCGAACCTTGACAAAGGTAGAGCAGAATTACAGTCAGGCCGAAAAGGAAGGATTGGCGCTCGTGTTTGGGATTCAAAAGTTCCACAAAATGCTGCTTGGCCGAAAGTTCACACTTTTTACTGATCACAAACCACTATTATCGATTTTTGGCTCCAAGAAAGGTATTCCAGTCTATACAGCCAATCGACTCCAACGATGGGCGACTATGCTCCTAGGATACGACTTTCAGATCAAGTACAAATCTACAAAAGGTTTCGGGAATGCAGATGGCCTCTCGCGTTTACTCAGCTGTAACAAGCCCGCAAGGGAGGACGCTGTGATCGCCAGCGTTTCTGTCGATGGAGACGTGTGCCACGTATTGATGACAGCAATAAACACTTTACCTGTCTCAGCCGACATGATTCAACGAGAGACGCAGCGTGACCCGACATTACAGTCAGTTCAACAGTATCTGCGTTGTGGCTGGCCCTCGCGTATTGATTGTCCAGATTTAAAACAGTTCTATCAACGACGAAATTCATTATCCCTGGTCAATGACTGCATTATGTTTGGTGAACGTGTTGTCGTGCCTCCAAGTCTCCAACAAAAAGTCATGAATCAGCTACATTTTACGCATCCTGGTATTGGCCGTATGAAATCGTTGGCACGCTGTTATGTCTACTGGTCAAATATCGATCGTGAATTAGAAGCGATGGTTCGCTCATGTTCTCGCTGTGCTCAGGCTTTGAAAATGCCTATCAAGACAGACCTACAGCCGTGGCCCAACCCAGGAAAACCGTGGTCAAGAATTCACATAGATTTTGCAGGCCCAATCAATGGCAAACAGTTTCTCGTGGTAATCGACGCGTATTCCAAGTGGCCGGTGGTTTTCATTATGCAAAATACCACAGTGACGATAACAGTAAATAAGTTGGTTCAGCTTTTCAGCAGATTTGGTGTTCCAGAGATCATCGTTTCCGATAACGGACCTCAGTTTACAGCTGAACAATTCAAACAGTGTTGTGAGCGGCTAGGTGTTCAACATATTCGCAGCCCGCCTTACCATCCTCAGTCAAATGGACAAGCAGAGCGGTTTGTCGATACACTCAAGCGCGCACTTCAGAAGTCAAACGGGGAGGGATCGATAGAGGATGTATTGCACAATTTCCTCTTCATTTATCGAACCACAGCCAACCCATCATGCCCAAACCAAACATCTCTCGCAGAAGTTATGTTTGGAAGAAGATTACGTACTACTTTGGATACAATTATCCCGATCCCATCAAGACGGAGCAAATGTGGTCGAAATAGTGAATTTTGGTTCAATAGACGCCATGGCACCAAGCAAAGAAGTTTCATGGTTGGTCAGTCAGTACTGGTTCGTGATTACATACGGAGAGATCACCCATGGGTTTCTGGAGTGATCGTTGGAAGAAAAGGCCAAGTCATTTATAAGGTCAAGGTTGGAGACCTTATTTGGGTCAGGCATGCCAATCAAATAAGAAATAGACTAGTTGGTAAACAGTTGAACGATTCCAAGTCCGCCTACATACAATTTGAGCTATTGATAGATACGATGGATCCGAAAACGTCACATGGCCAAAATAGTCGAAACAAAGGCAAAGTGTCCCAGCAGCCAAGGAGATCATAACGACAACCAAGACCGCCAAAGTATCTACAAGTGATTCCGCGATACAAAAGCTACCGGTAGCCCTATCTTAAAAAAGGAGGTGTTAGGAAGAGGCAAAACACATGCAATTATCAAGTTATTATCGCGTTATTAACAAGTCGTTGACATGCAATTTTTCCTGCTTCTGATTGGACGCTTGCACAATTCCAACTCTCAACTTGATTGGTTGAGAGCGACTTTATTGCATATGCCCTCAATGACGCTTGTCGCTATGTTGCTATTGGTTCCAGGTGGCCTTGGTTTTGGCGGAAGATTTAACCGATGTAATATTGTGACTTCATAGACATAACTCAGGCTCATACGTGAACGAAAGTTATTATCCTCTAATAAGGAGAAGTTGTTCAGAAGGTAGGGAGGACGTTATTTTTCAGTTTATTTGTGTATATACTATTGTGCACCGAGTTGCACTGAGTTCTTAGTGCAACTGTATGTAACTGCATTTACATAAAGTGAAACATTACGAATGCTCCTGTTTCTAGAATAAATGACATTATTATCATTAAGTTTAGTAATGAAGAATGGAATTTCTTCAACGTCAGTGTTATTTAATTTAAGTTGTAATCTGTGTAGGCCCTTGGAGGAATAAATTCGGCATGGAGAACTCCTATGTAAACCGAAAGTGCTTTTAGTTTAGTAAATCTTACTGACTTCCTGTATACATTTGATATTTGTCAGGTGTTTACTTAAAATCTGCTGGAGTAATCAGTAAAGTAAAAGTTGTAGTGCATAATTCTGTCGGTTAGTCTGAATACCTTTACTAATTATATCCATTATTATTATCTCTTTTCCATTGACGACGATACTGAAGGACCAACTGGTGAAAGGATCAACTCCATTCACAGTAGTAACAGTCTTAACACACTTCATACTACAAACCAAATATAATTAATCCCTGCACTGGTCCTTTTGGAGTCAATCAAAGCTACGGCAGTCGAGTGGCGGGACCAGCTACGCAGACGTTTACCGAAGATCAGGAACCTCTACCTCACAATCAAGAGGCGAGCACAACGAAATCAAATTGGTTTATACTAGCTCGTGAAAACGATATTGGATATTGGATTCCAAGACTTGTTGTAGTCATTGGTATTGCCAGGATACGACTTACTCGTTTTATGCAACCGAAATATACAAATCTCGCCTTATTGAGGAAACACTATAATGCCTGCAAAAGTATTGCGCCAGTTAATGAGTTTCATAAATTCTACAGAATGTTTTGTATTCGTTGATTAATGTTTGCGAATTATCCGAGAAAACACATTTCCAATTGGGATGTAACACAAGGCTGAATTCTTAAACTCTCATCTTTATATAATTTCAATGCAATCACACATATATCAGTAGGATAGTCTATAAATGACTTTAGAGACTTATTGTCATCATCAACTTACAGTTTGCTGATGATACTATACACCTAAACTATAAGAAGTAAACCCTGATACTGGAAGATATGAAAAGAATACCGGTGTTTGATTATAGGTGTCTGTGTTCTATCTCATGAATAAAGCAGTATAATATGGCGATTGCTGTTGAGGTTACGAACAAAGTGTTAGTTGAGGAGGGTAAGTTAGTCTTCAAGGTAGGAAGCTGAATAGGTTGAGATGGCTATAACACGTGATGGCATAGCAAGCCATCGCCTTCCTTGAGGGATAATGTTAGCCAGCACATGTTAAGGTTCCAAATGTGTTTGGGTCGGCCAAATGAAAAGCTGGTATTGGTTCATAAAATCGTTGACAGTTAGCTGGAAGAACTACTAGGTGTATATCTGCAAGTCTTTGTTCATGGCACAGATGCATTCACTCTGTGTAATCTCACGTATCTATTCAACTCATGTTGTCACTATTTATTTTCCCTCAAATTTTCGCTCGTTAAACTTCCATTTAGTTTTATGTCTCTACCTTTGTGTGGTGCATGGAATGTGGTAAACTGAACAGTTGAACTTCTTTGCGAAGTCATACTGAAAGCCAGGCAGAATGACACAGGCTAGGCATAACTAAATGCGAAACACTGAATAATGGTCTCCAAAATGTCAACAAATGATAATTGCAGTTCTTAATCTTATTCTTTGCTAAATGACAAATAAATACCTTTCAGTAACCTCCTCATCCACCCGGGACTCGTCTCCCACTTTGCAAGTGTTTTTCGTGCTTTATCACTTTTGTGCTAAGCTTTCAGTTATTCAGCATATGCCGTTGTTGACTAAGGACCTAGATGACATTAGTTCAGTAAGGTTTCGGTCGTGCAAACACGAGTCCTGTGCAGGTGAGTGGTTGCATTATCATTTCTCAAATGGTATACAGCATACTGTATATTAGGGTAAATCTTCCGCCTTGCTTGCAGAAGGTTGTGTTCCTTAGGGTACTGTTATCTCTCCTTTTTTTCTCTCTCTTGTCTTACATGACTTTTCTCTTTCTAATGAGAGCAATTTCGTCAAATACGCTGGTGATGTGACCGTCTCACTTCCTATCATGTCACAATGTGTCACCAGGAGGACTTTATTTTTGAGTTTATTTATATATATACTACTGCACATCGAGTTGCACTGCGATTCCGCATGTGGCAAAAGATTATGAATACCTTGCTCTTCTCTTCTGCATAAGAAATTTACCTCACAAGAACCGCTATATTAAGCTCAGTAAGGAAAAATATTAATTTCTCCACTTCAGTGTTGTGAGTTAATTTGTGAACTGTGTAGGCCCCTAAAGTAATGCATTTGGCGTGCATGCTGAATAGTGAAATCAGGAGTGTGCATGTTGCACTAAATCTTCTGCGCTTTCTGTATGGATTCCATGTTCATGAATTGACCACTTAACAATTGCTGAGTGTTGCATGTGATCCAGCTAAAATTATAACTGATAATTCCAAGAATTTCTGTCGTTTTCATTGGCAGCGGTTCACAGCCTATTGATTTTACACAAGTGCAATACCCATTGCTCACTTTACTGAGAAGACATTAACTATGATTCCAGAAAAGTAGTACGTCAGTATGTGAATTTCATGAATCTGTAGATTGCATTCCATTCACTTAATACTGAAACTAAACTATGAGGGAACTGATATTTCCAAGAATGATATAATACAAGACTCATTTCTACAACTGCCGTCCTTATTTTAGTTCAATTTCATCATACATGTATTAACAGATTTGTGTGTCACTCACTTCAGGGACTTACCAGGGAAAAGTCTTGTCAACTTAGTGTATGCTAATGACATTGTCCACCTAGGTTGTGAGAAGTGACCATTGAAACTGGAAGATACGAAAAGACTACTGGTTTTTGATCGCAGTGTCTGTGCCCTTTCTTCTGTGTTAAGTAGTCTAAAACGGTGAGTAATATTGGGGTGAAGCTTATTGTTAAGTAGAAATGTGACTTCAAAAGTTGTTAATAACACAGATGCATTCACTCTGTGTAATCTTACATATCTGAGCAACCCTTGTGTTCTTTCCATATCACTGTTCGTTTTCCATCACATTTATGCTCATTAGAGTTCCATTTGATTTCTTTTTTCTCTACCTTTGTGTGCTACATGGAATGTGATAACGTAAACAGGTGCACTTCTTTGCAAGCTTCTCTGTTGAAAGTCAGTCTGTCAGAATGATCTATAGTCCAGATATAATGAAATGCTAAAACGTGGATAAAAATAAGCAAAATGTTAACAAATGATAATCGCATTTTTTTATTCGGTTCTCGTCTAACTGAAAAAGAGTTGTCTTACAATAATTTCTCCTCTTACTCGAGATAACTTTTACACTCTGTCCCGTTACATCTCAAAATTTGCACTTCTCCACCGAGTTCCATGTTAAAACTCAGTCAGTTGGCTTTGTTACTGCAGCTGCCTAGTGTCACAACTCACTACAGTGTTAATTGGCACAAACAATTATGAATGCCGTTTCTTAAGTACTCAATGCATTTCCCATTTCCTTAAATTGTCCAGATAAAGTGCACTGAAGAAAACATAAGCCAGAAGTCAGTAACACGGACATAAGAATTAGTGCTAATAGAAGTGAATTAGATGGGCGATTTTCTTAAACCTTTCGTACGCTTAACTGAAATACTCATGTATCACTCACAAGATGCTCGTATCACAGAGGGCACTGAAACATAAACTAAGTCTAACATGAAATACCTTGGAGATGTTATATCCTCTGGTCTTTCTTGGTCACTCTATATCTTGTCGATTTCTGTAATATAATCTTTACAACTGTTTCGAATATTACTCCATAAAATGAGATACAATAATGTACGAGATGCTGCAAATTCAACACTAAAACATTATTACTGTTTTCGAACAAAGCAAATTATTATTACTGTTGCACCTCGCTGCAGTGTTAATCTGCTTATACCCTTATTATTGCTGTACCCTAAGTATTGCACTCATTTTCTCATTTCCTTGCACTGTGTAAATAGGGTGCGACGAAGACGTTACAGTGAACTATAAGTAACGCTGACGCAAGAAATGGTAGCAGTCGAAAGAAATGAAATGAGTTGAAGACCTTGTAATAATACTAGTAATCTCCCTTATTCCAAAACAGTACTTGACTTATTTACCTATGCATTTTAACGTGTCTTCTAATTATCGTATTTTTGTCTTTGTAGACATTGCCTAAGATGCCGTTGTACGCATCGTCTGGAAGCAGCCTTTAATTTCATCTACCTTCCGCGAATTTTGACGTACGAAAAGTCGAAATTGTACTGACTGGAAAACGCTACAATCGGTGTTACTCATGCGGCGATACGCCAGACTAGACAGGTTATAGCAACGTATGCCTGTAATAACATTACCTACATAGTAAATACAATGCTAGTTACAAAAACTCGTCATTATCTTTTCATTGCGTACTTACAAGATAAAAGGTTCACCTTACTTCTCATACTAAGTACTGGAGATTCCGCCTGGTACTCACTTTTACTTGCTCTCTAGAAAATGCTTTCTGCTATATTCGCAAATGACTATTAGACTTCTGTCACATGAAACGGTAAAACATAAGGCGTATGCAGTTTAGAAGTTAGGGTATAATTGCATTTATTGATACAAAATTTATGTACATCTCCCATTATTATACAAGAAAGTTCTCAAAGTAATTCAGAGTTGCTCGCAGTGCACTAATAATATATTCATTACTATAATTATCCTACATAACTGCGAAGCTTCTGTTCAATTGCCTGCGAAGTTGCAGTATCTCCATGCAGGGTTTCTTCACTGAACCTTCACATGGCACACGACTTGGTAGCAACGGATCCTGCCAAAACCATCTGCGACACAGGCGAATTTCTTTGTCAACTGAAAATATTAATTTAAATATTAGTAAGAGTTTGATTTACCTGTAAACTGAGGAATTTGAGTGTAACAGCAGCATATTCCGTCAGGGTATTCTTTGTGCCCTAAATATTCTGCAGGTACAAGTAGAATTGGTATAATCAACTTGGTGCAGTTATAGGCCGTCATTTATGATAGCCATATCATCAGTATACAACTCTACGTTCATCCGACGATTACAGCCATAGACCTTGGCAATTAACTTAGCGGCATAAGGAGTGAAGTTTCCTAATATCGGCATAACTGGTTCCAGTGCGTGGTACTTATGAATCCGACAACTTTCGACGATGACTTCAACACTACGACGCTTCTCTGTGCGTACACACCATTTATACGTCTTGTACATGCATACGTGAAGGGGATCTCTTCTGTGGAGATGTCGTTTTAGGTGACTGTGAGAGCTTTCAACTCTATTGTTGGTACTATTAAACAGCAACAGAGTATTCGGCATACATGCCGCAGCCCACGTCTCCTTCTTAAGCACCCAGTAATGCCTGACATAATTCCACACCCTCCGATCAACCATCCTAATGACACTAAGGTAGTGATGAAATCTAAACGGTTAGAAATCAATGCATTTACCTTTCGGGTGTAGCAGCTTTAACAAGACGATATAAAAACCTGCGTACAAAAGGATTTCGAGTCTAAATGCATCAGGTATTAATTACATTCACCTCACCTTCCTGCTGAAAGCCCGGCATACATGAAATGCACAGATGACGATTTTCGCCTGAATTTGACTATTACGCACGGCGGATATCTCACAGTTGGCCGAATCCATTACGAAAGTTTCTGTAATGGACGTATCCTGCATTATTCTTTGGAATTGTTCCAATATCCAAGCCACATCACATGACCTCTCTCGTCTCGTCCATGCCAAAAAACAGGCCTGCTATGACCCATATTGTCCGTTATCATCAACTGAAACAGAGAATATCTGATTAAGATTTGTCAACCGTTTCACGCATAACCTACCCGTCCTTATTGGTATTGTATGCTGAGTCAATACACACCACCTCTCCATATTTCCGATATAACTGAACCTGTGATTCCGGGGTGAAGCAAATTCTGCTGGTTATCCCTGTATTTGAATCCACGTATTCAACCACCTGACCGCTTTGCCTTATTATGCGCATAACATCTGATCTCAAAGGCATGGCTTCAAAAATAACTTTAAACTACATCACTTACCTGGTCTCACATCCTTGCGTAAATTATACACATCTGTGCTCGTCGAAATTTTATTAAAATTCTCTTCAGTATATTCTAAAACATCACCCACCTCAGATGTAGTCTTCACAACTGGTGCAATATTCTCCTTTTCATCCCCGGACAGGGGTCTAAAATATGAATCACCTATCATAAGACTTTGTTCACATCTGTGCTTGTGAACTGTTTTCGCGGAAGAAATGATAAACTCGTCCTCCTTGTAGCGTCTACGAAAGCCAGATTAGCAACCGGTGTATTTTGCACTGCAGAAATAAATAATAGAATTCTTACGGTTTGACGCGTAAACCTGAGCCTCCAGTTTTTCTCTTCGTGCCATATGTACAACGAAAGACTACTAATTTGTACTTCAACTCCTGAGATTCATGGTCCCGTATGCACTCTGTCATACATATATATATTACTGATTCCAGCTGACTTAGAGCATCTTCTACTTGAACCCAACTGGTATACCGGTGACTAAACAGAATACCGTCAAAAAGTTTTTTGATATCCACTGATATAGGAAGGGCAGGTTGGTTGCCATTGTCTCCAAGTGCCAATGCGTCCATTCGGTACCACTGTAAATGAAAACAGAAGCTTTCGAATTAAAAATTCACGAATAGTCAACAGAGTACAGTAAGCAACTTGAAAGAGACATTGACTTGGAAACTATACCGGAAAAAATATAAATTCCTTACCACAATTACCGTTTTGAAAAGTTCCTGATTATAGCCACAAACATTTACTGAAACACTCGTGAACGACAAATATGGACACAAGTGATAAAACGAAGCCCTACAGAAATCATTGAGACGCCACAAACAGGAGCATTTTAGGTGCACCCTATAATTTTCACATGAAACACATTCTCAAGCATCCTCCTGCACCATAACTGCCTTCAGGCCAAGAGGCAGCTTTTGACGACTATTCTTAACAAAATCAACACAGTTCAAGCCAAATAGAAACCAGAATCACGTCAAATGCAGCTACCTATATCAAGCGAAACAAATCAGCCAAAATGAAGTCAACTAGACCGCGCAAATGTCCTCAAGGTAAAGGTGGAGGCGCCACTTCAAACAGGGGATATGCCTTATCAACGCCCATTGGTTGATTTCCAGTCTACCTTATTTTCTGTATAAATACAGTCACTTTTGTCATAATAAATGAACCTGGTTTTACAGTTGATTCTCTTCGTGTTCTGCTTTACCAGTTAAGTGGGTACTGGTCAGTAGTGAAGCAGTGACCTGAGGACAAAGGATCTAGCATCATAACAGTACAAAGGTATTTGTTCCACCTGGGTTTTTAGACCTGTGAAGAAGAGAATTTCCTGCCATAGTTAGGCAGAATATCGAAAACAGTCTCCATATAATTTTTCCCTTGATGAACATGAACAAAAGAAGGACAGAACATTAAA
>OX235272.1:93508725-93548950 GCA_944472155.2 Trichobilharzia szidati
TAATGTCTAATTGTTTATCTAAGTGATGTAATTGAAGCGTAATGCATTTTATCTTAATTTAAATCTCTCATGCTCTCTCTCTCCCCTTATCTATTTGAACATGACCTGGAAAAAAAAACATTTGCACCTGTCTTTCTGCATGACTAATTCAATGTAGTTTGTTTACTTATCAGTCGAATATCTAATATAATTTCAAAAGCATATATATCCGTGTATGTAGAGTATTCAGATGACGAGTTCTACCGAAATATGATGAACTCATTAAATCATCCTGCTTTATTAACTTTTAGTGCTTGTTTCAAAATCTGGTAGTGTGTTTGAGCCATATAGGTCAGTGTAGAATTCCTGGTTGGGGTCCTCTGGATGCTAAGACTTTTGCTGGTATGGCTCAATATCGTTCTCAATGGGCGAGTTGCATTCACTCTTTGTGAATCTTTCTTTTCTCTACGTTGTGTGTGGTACATGGAGTGTGGCAAGTCGAGCTGGCAAACTTCTGTGTAAAGTTCTCTATGCTGGAACTCAGTTTGTCAGTCAGTTACATGGATTCAGATCTCCGAGTGGGTATCAGTTCCTTCGAGGTTGTAGACATACCTTATTATTATTATTGTATCCTTTAATTCCTAGAGGAACATAGGGCTTCAGCCGTGTGTCTCCATTGCGTTCGCTTCTCTACTAGAGTCTTCAACTAACTCCAAGTCTGCCCACACACTTTCATCTCCTCTTCACATGATCTCCTCCAAGTCACCCTTGCACTGACGACCAACTCGTCGCTTCCCTTTCGGGTTCCACTCGAGCAATGGCTTGTCTAGTGATGTCACTTGATGATTTCCTCAGAGTATGACCAATCCATCTCCATTTTCTCCTGCATATTTGTTTAACAATCGGTTCCTGCTGGGTTGGTTCGCTCCCAGAGATCCCTGTTGCTGATCTTTTCTGGCCATATGATCTTGAGCGAAGTATTGAGCGAAGGCAGCTGTTAATGATGGTCTGTAGTTTGTTTGAGATGCTCTTTATGACGCGCTGGCCAAGTTTCTGATCCGTATAGTAGCACTGTTTGACTTTACATTGGAGTTGAAAATCCGGATCTTATTTTTGATGCTGAGTGTTGTTGACCTCCACACAGACTTGAGAGTAGACCTACCTTTCTGATAAGTAATTAATAAGCACGAATCCTAAGTTTATGACTTCCAACTGATTACCTCAATCCAGCTAGCATATATCTCGTTTATGTATATTAGTTAATGATTTTTAGTTGTTTCTGTCTTTTACTTACTGTCTTTTGATGCAATATTTCCATCTCATTGATTCTCTTATTTCCGTTGTTTTATTATTATGTGATATAAGTTTTAATTTAATTTGAATGAATAGTCAAGTCATTTATGATTATTATTTATCTTCAGGTCATTTGAAACACTGTTAACCCTAAATTCTGTTGCATTCATATGCATTGTTATGCTCCGGTGTATTGACCATTTATTTCGATTAGCTATTTTTCAGGAGACATACATGCGGGTGTGTGTTTGTGCGTGTGTGTGTGTGTGGTATATTGGATATGAAGGAACCACGTTGACTTGGGTTCGAATCCACTCTACCTATTCACTTTTTGTGTGTAAACTAAAAGGAATTAACTGAATGAAAATAAATTATTATTATTGCTCCCTTGGGTTTAGAGTGGAACATAGGGCTTCAACACCACATCTCCATTTCACCCTGTTCACTCTAATCCTCTTTAGCTGACCCCAGGATTCCCCATAGTCTCTTATCTCTTCGTCTCACAATATCATCCATATCACCTTCGAAGCTGCCGATCCACTCGTAATTTCCAATTCGGGTTTCACTCGAGATGATGCTTGACACGTTGCATGATTCGATGTTCTCCTCAGTGAGTGTCTAATCTGTCTCCATTTTCTCCTCCCCATATGCTGAGCATTAGGTTCTTGTCAGGTTTATTTACATAGTTTCTTGTCGCCAATTCTTTCTGGCCAGTCATTTAATCTTCACTGTATAGAGCAAAGACAGCTGTTGATGAAAGTCTGCAGCAGGCTATTGGAAATGCTTTTAGTGACACACCAAGTTTCCGAACCATAAAGAAGAAACATACTTGACATAAGTGTTAAAACTCTGAATTTTGTTCTCTACGCCGATTGCAAAAGATGTCTAAAGTGATTTCGGAGTGCTGAAGGTCCCTCTTGCTTTAAAAATCGTGGATTTTTCAAATCACCGGAATGTACACACATTTGATCATAGGGAATAATAAGGAGACAGTTGCAGCGAAGAAAATTTTCCTTTCGACGAAGTCACCATAAACTAGGCTGTATATTTGTGTGTTTATAATAAATGGGTAGGAAAGTTCCAGAATAATTTCTGGTCAAGGGTCAGATAACTGCTACCTTGCCGTGGAGGTCGGGCTTGAATGCCGCAGTGACCCAACAAGCTAAACTGGCTGGGTCTCATGTCCCTGCAGGTCCTACCATGTCAGGAAGGTTGTTTGGATAGCGGTTAGACTAAAAGCAGTTACCATGGGGTACATGGGCTCCAGAATTCAATCGGATCAAATGGCGTATGAACCCATATGGGTCACCGGCAACCATGGGAACGCAGCTCCTGACGCTGCTCCGCTGCCTTGCGGATTAGACTTCAAGTCAAAGGTTCGGGGGGTAGTCCCTTAGGAAAACCACCTGCTTCGGTTTGGGCGCCCGGGCAGTATCTCGGCCCTCACACAATATTGTGTGGCGCATCTTTCTTGGTGCCATATTGTACCAAGTTTTTCTGCGTTTAAATAAAAAAAACAAGGGTCAGATTAATAGAATTAAAATTAGGAATTAAAATGCTACAATAAACAAGGGACGGATAAAGCTCAAACAAAGTAGCATCATAATAACTGAGAAGATTGACATATTGTGCAATTAGGGGTTAGAAATCTAGAAGTAACAACAATAGACAGAATGTTTGGATGTCGCATTGGGCCACTTCAACGTGCATATACCAGTTTACTTGCTCTTGCAGAGCTGAGTACCTCAGTCGTACCATGCGCCAACTTGAAAAACGCGCTCGTGAACACTATCCAGCCTGGCTAGTAAAAGGAGAACAAAAACGGGTATATAGTTCAGTGACAGAACATCTGGTCAATTCAGGAAATTCAGCGCCATTCGAAAAATCCTTTAAATAATAAACAAAATTCGATAGAACCTATCAAAGAAAGTAAAATTAAGACATCTGAGCATAGCTGAGGCACTAGCCATCCAAAAGCTCAAACCCACGCTATGTATCCTAAAGAGAAAAGGTCAAGAAGCTCTGCAAACACATAGAAATCATAAGACCAATCCGATACTGGTAAAATTCGTCCTCGAGAAACGTATTACGTAATGTAAGGTGTAACCTAGAAGGGATGACTAATTGGCGTGCCATGTTTCTGACCCATGGAGAAGAACTAACTAACTTAACACTAGTGTTGAAAATCCAAATTTTGTTCATTACGTTGAGTGGAGGAGCAGGTTGCTACACTGATTTCAGACTGACCAAGCTCAGATTTGCCTTCCCGCTTCTACTTTCAAAATCTGCATCAGTACAGCCTCTGTAGTTGAATAAAACCAAATTTTAAAAATAATGAAATATTTGATCACCTACACATGAATGTTTATTTTCTAACTTTTTCTTTTCAATTTTATTATAATCATATTATAGGGTGGTGATAGTTCAGGTGGATTAACTGCTCCTGGATCAACAGGTCCACCTCCTCCAAGTCCAACAGCTAATCGTCGGCCACCACCTCCACCACCGGGGGGTTGGAATTCAACTAGTACGGGTTCAGTGAAAGGTTCTGCTCCTAGACAAGCACCTTCAGTGCCTGGGAAAGCAGGTGCTCCACAATTACCTTCACCACTCATTCCTCAGTGAGTTATACGTATATATATGCCATCTTCCATTTTTGTTGATAATAGTAAGAAGACAGTTTTGTAATTAATTAGCATTAACACGATTTGGACAAATCTTCAGTTATAAGACAGAAACGAGATAACTGTTAAAGAATAGAATATACATAACTGTGCCATTAAAGCAAGTATGAGTAGAAGGAAGTATTTCGAAGGGAGACGATTAAATACAAGTGCATACAACTAGATACTAGTGATCGATTTTGATGAGTAGTAGCTGGATAGTACTCATACCAGCCAGTAGGGTTTGCTATCTAGTCAAATCACAATGATGTAAACGTCGGATGATCGTTTCACTCGTTTAGGTACGAACTCATCAGCGATGCGCTCAGTTTAACTCAGCTCAACTCAGGGAACCGAATCATTTCAAACCAGCCGATTTCTGACACTTGCTCTCTGGAAGAAAAGTAATCTCACATCACTCCATTCAGTCACAGATATATGTACTCATGTACTCTCTTATATTATCACATCAAATATGAGTTATGATGTAATTGCACCTTCTGGCACACCTGATTATGTATATTGTAGGTGTGTGTGTATGAATGTGTGTATCAGTATTTGTGATTATTTTCCAATGTTGCACTATTGTCGTCACATAATTGTTTGTTGTAAATTCAATTAGTCCATATCTATGCACTATTTCACTTTTTTTGTCGTGTTGAATAATTGCATTTAGTTATAATTGTTGTTCAACTTTTTCTTTCTGTATGTGTTGTTGTATATTTTTGTATAAATTATAAATAGCCTTTATTTTGTTGTTCATTTTGCACGTCTCCATGTTGTTGTTCATGTTGTTCTTGTCGTCGTCGTCGTCCAATGCACATCTGTACTACGATCACTGCCCCACCTACTGATGCTGCCGCTGCTACCGCCTTCCTATCATCGCAATTTTATGCACAAATCTGCTCTCTTTTGTACTATTCATCACCACTACTGTATGTATATGTGCATTACTGCAGACGATTATATCCAGCCGACATGTATACTATAGCAACAAACGACTCCGCCTCATCTGCTGGGCTATTAAACTCCATGACCAATTATCCACCATTAGTACCACCGTCTATTCCTGCGTAAGTGCTCCCCCCCCCGCTACTTTATTATACACAACAAAAGTTTTGCCAATGTTTGTGTGTCTGTGCGTGTGCATGCGTGCGTGTGTGCCTATGTGTGTATATGTACACGTTTACCGAAGTAACACAACATAACCCAACCCAACACATTGGTCTCTTCAGTTGTTCTATCATAAAAACCTACTGAGAGAGTAACACGAATGACGCGATTGATTGTATATAGGAACTTTTATGAAAAGCAAAAAATAAAATATTTTCATATCTTATACAAACTCCTCTATCTGATCAAGTGTTGGATCGAATAGTTCCATATAAAAGAAATAATGGGTGCTAAGTGAAAATTTGTACGTCGGTGGCACAGCGGTTAGGACGCTCGCCGACCCTGCACATGGTCCAGGGTTAGATCCCCGGCCGACGCACTACTTTGCCTCGCTGAACCAGAAATAAAGCTGGTAAAGAGGAAAGGTTGGGAATGAGGCTAGCAACCCCATCCTGTAAAAATAAACACTGCTACAGAAACTTCAAGCCTCCAGCCTGAAGCCCAATGTTCCACTGGGAACGTGAAGGAATAAAAAAAGTGAAAATTAGAATTTAACCTTGTATAGATTTGTGTTGGTTTCCAGATTGATCGATCATTCTAACTGACTTCAGTTAGACAATCAGCGTTGTTGTACCGGAGAGCTGTTTCTTTCTCGTTTGAAACAGAATCTTCAGCAAACAGTGTGTGTTCTCTATGCATAACCTCACACTCTACTAGGGTTTTCGAACCCTAGTAGTAACTTTCGGGTGATAAAATGTGTAAGCTCGTTAAGTATAGATGGAATCCAATGACTCGTGAATTGTAACTTCTGCAAATTCGCTAACTTGGTTGCATGCCAGCCATTGTTATTACTATTCAGAGGTCTTGGATTCGATCACTAATGGTGTCATAAGTGGAGTTACTGTTGAAGTATTCCTAAAGAAGGACGAAACAGTTTTCTAGCGCTCCTCCTCTGAATGAAGTCCGTCCATAAGAAATCATGACAACTATATATTTCTGTTGGAATAAGTAATTCCAACGTTTCAATTGTCTATTTTAGTTTTGTTTTTGATGACTGTTCATGACTGACTACTCAGACGTGATTGGTTAAGAATTCCGAAGACTAGATGTTGCCTTTTTATGCATATATACTTAGATTATGAGGCTGGTGGGCATTTGGATTAATTTAATTTCAGTTGTTAGATTTCACCGCAAATCAATCCAGCCATAGACCCCACCGGAGTACCTGTGATCAATGGGAATTCGTAGATCGTATGACACACTGTCATTTATTCTGAAGTGAAAATCAATACATTCTGATATTTCCTTTAGTTCTCTTCCAAGAAATGCACCGCATTTGCATGTCAATGCCGATTTATAAAAAATCTTCACGAGTGCATTTTGAGACAGAAGAATATTTGGATACATCGCCACCTACAATTATGCTTTCTCTATTTTCTCTGAAGTTTAGTGGAAACTTGTAAATTAATCCAGCAAGTTGTAAACATTTTAAGTCATACCCATTAGAGGTTATTTTTATAGATTAAAACAAACACACTAGTTGAGCCAGCGAAATCATACACAATATAATGATGGAGAGGGTTGTTGGCAGCCCAAGTTTCAAATAGCCCTCCAACAATTTCAATCTCTGTGGTTCATTTTAACGTCTAGTTGATTTTTATTTCCAAGTATTGGTTTTGTAGGGAGTTTGTTTTATTCTTCGGAGGATTTCGTCATGAGGTGACATCATTTAGAGAACCATTGGAAAACCTGTAAGTGCTGGACAGCTGTTTCATCAGCCTAGTTTGGGACTCTTCACCAGTACGCACCCACCCACCCACCGGGGTTCGAACTCAGGACCTTCTGGTTACAAGACTAGCCAGCTTCCAGACCATTAAGCCACTGGAACCCACCCGGTCCAATGGTCAGCCCATGAATTCTAACTTCTGCCAATTCACGACACAGCGCGACCACTTTGCGACGTCCTCTTCGATGAGTAACTGTCCCCACCTAGAACCTACTGTACCCTACTGGTCACGTCTTCCCACTAAAATGCCAGGTAACTACCTAAATAAGGGCCAGTCGCTAGTGTGCATCAGATCAATTTTCAAGTACTGGTTTTTTGTTTTAAGTGTAGTGGGTCAAATGGCACTTTTTTTTAAAAATGTTACTAATGTTTAAAATATATTTCTGTACTAATTATTATATAATGAGGATTTTTGTTGTGACAAAAGTGAACACAGATAAAGAGAGAGTGTGTGTGTATGTGTTTTAATCGCATGTCACACTTTTTCAAGCAAAATCATTCATTACACACGTCACCTATTCTATACACCCTTTGTTGTATAAAAATTTTTTTAAGTTTTCGGTTCTCTCCATTTTTGTGTTGTATCTTTTGTTGTTATCACCCGTCTTCTAGTATGTGTATATATATGTGTGTGTAGATATGAGGTGTGGCTGCCAGTTGGAACACATCGTCATCATACAACAATACTGAGTCCTATTTGGTTTAGTTTGTCTATCCATCTGTCTGTCTATTATTCTTTCTCTTTATAACAATGAATTTCTATAGTTTGTAAAGAAACTTATGATCTCTCTCTATATATATGAGATATTTTCTCAATCATGCTTAAGTCTTGCTAACTTGTTGTGACGATGACTATTGGTCTTATTGAAAACAATTACTAATAAATTTTTTCCACACGTATTACATTACCTTTTAGAAGGCTAGAAATGTTTTCTGTTTTTAAGAGGTTTTCGTACACATTCCTCTTATACTAGTTCTAACATGTCCTTTTATATTTATTGAAATATTGTCACGTGGATTAAGCATTTACTTACTACATATTGATTATGATAATAATGCGACCCCTAGATTAGAAATAGGAAGTGAAGTGGTAGAGCACGTTGACCACTTCACTTATTTGGGAAGTACCATCCGTCAGCGCCAACGGGTTGATCTCTGACGAAATCTCAGCACGAATACAGAGGGCTAGTTTCGCATATGCCAGTTTACGCCGTCTCTGGCTTAGTAGACGTGATATCCGACTATCGACCAAAGGGCGTGTGTACTGCTCACCAGTCCGCTCCGTCCTCCTTTATGGCTGTGAGACCTGGCCATTGAGAGCGGAAGACATGAAAAGATTATCTGTGTTCGATCATAGGTGTCTGCGTTCTATCTCCCGCGTGAAGTGGTATAATAAGGTGAGCAATATTGAGGTTAGGCATCGGTCGAGTGCTAGGTAAGGTGGGGAAATCAGTCGACGAGACTGTGAAATTACATCGACTGAGATGGTTAGAACATGTGCTACGTATGCCTAGTCATCGCCTTCCTCGACAATGGGCAATGTTAGCTGATATAGGGCCAGGCTGGAAAAGAGCTAGCGGCGGTTAAACGAAAACATGGCATCAGTCAATGAAATCTACAACAGTTAGTCTAAGCCACGTAGGAAGGTGTAGACTTCCTGACTAATTGGGGTCCTCGGGACGGTAAAAACCAATGATTGGAAACAATTGGTGACATGGCTCAAAATCGTTCTCAATGGCGCAGATGCATCCACTCCTTGTGACTTATGATTTCCAATGAAACTGTTTTGTTCTTCGTTATTACTATACCTTTGTCTCACACCTCTGTTTACTGTCTATATTATGCATTTCTCCTACTTTCTTCTCTTTCTTTGTGTGCTACATGGAGTGAGGCGACTTGAACTGCCGCACATATGTGCAAAGTTCTATGTCGAAAACCGACCGACCGACCGATCATAATAATGAGTACATGCATTTAAATACATATCTTATGTGAACTGGTATTACCTTCCGGGTGTTATATATAAGTAGGTGATAGTTTTCTCTATATTCGTAGAATTGTGTAGAGATTTAATTTGTTTCAAGTTCGATTATGAGCAGATATCAGTTGAAGAACCATTCGATAACCATTCAAGAGTACTGAACAGCCGTTTCGTGCGGATTTGGAACTCTTCAGCGGCGGTTGTGTTAAAAGCACATAGTCCGTAGAAGTTGGAATTTATTATTATTATTGTTTCCTTTAGTTCCTAGAGGAACATAGGGCTTCAACCGTCTCCATTGCGTTCGGTTCTCCACCAACGTTTCCATCACCTTGCTCCACGTCTGCCCACATATTCTGATATCCTCTTCAGATGACCTCCTCCATGTCACCCTCGCATTGACGACCAACTCTCCGCTTCCCATTAGGGTTCCACTCAATAGAGAGCCTGTTGTGTGATGTCACTCAGTTGATGGTTTTCTCAGAGTATGACCAATCCACCTCCATTTCTTCCTGTATATTTGTTGCATAATTGGTTCCTGCTGGGTTGGTTCGCTCATTGCCAGACATCCCTCCCTATTGCTGATCTTTTCTGGCCAGTCACCTGATCTTGAGTATTGAGCGAGGACAGCTATTGATGAAGGTCTGTAGTTTGTTCGAAGTGCTCTTCATCACGCGGTGACAAGTCTCTGATCGGTAAAGTGGCACTGGATTCACATTGGAATTGAAAATCTGGATCTTATTTTTCATACTGAGTCAGTCCTGTTGACCTCCACAGAGACTTGAGAGTAATGAAAGCTTGCCTTGCTTTGATATCCTTTGGAATTTATGGGCCATTGGAATGGGATCCCAGTGTGGTGGTGTGATACTACAGACAATGTGTTCCAACGGAATATAATTCTGACATATTCCCTCAGTTCAACACTGCAGTAGCAACAGAATACGATATATCTATTTGAACATTCTGTTTGGTGTTAATGACAGAATACATTTCCCACAGTTATATACTGCATTAATAAAACAATACAATGTATATTTGAACATTCTATTTCATGTCGTTTGATATAATCCGAAATCACACGCTCAGTGATTGGTTAAAGAATACAAACTGTATATGTATAAAGAGTGGTTTGATCGATGAAAAATTTAACTTGGTTCCCGTGTCTTACCTTCTGTTGTTACACCAGTAGCTGATTAGTCCACGTGCTTGACTTGTAACCAGAAAGTATCGGGTTCGAACCCTGGCGGTAGATGCGTACTTCTAAAGAGTTTCAAACTAAACTGGATGACGTGTGGGTGTGTGCATTACTATTTGGTTTCCCAGGGGTTCTATAAGTCATTGTCAACTCTCTTTGTCAAACATAGAATTATACCTAGAATGAAACATTATAGCGTCACTATTCAACAGTTATTCATGTACCTAGAGATAGGTATTGTCGGCATTTATTAACTTGTGTATAAGTTCCCTTATTTCTCTGATAATAATAATAATAATAGTAATAATTTGTGCTGTTTCTTACTAATTTCTGTGTGTGTTGTTTTTTGTTTTTTTTTAGGCGTCGTTGAAATGACTCGCTTCATCCTTCTTTGGGAATTTTCAGTTCATTATTCACAATTATTTATACATATATATACATACACATATATTTATGATTTCACAATTTCAGAAATTGTGGCATTTAATTTTCTGCAGAATAATGCATAAGTGTATAAGCACATATACAATACAACCTATATATATATGTGTGTGTGCGAGCGCGCGCCCGGGCGGACGGGCAGGTGGTAAAAAATATGCGTAGACGAAAAGAAAGCGATAACAAAAGACATATTTATTGCATTTGTCTATTCCATCATTTCTTGTCTTCTTTTTACCTTTAAAACATGGAGAATATTACTACTACTACTATTAATGAATGAATGAATAAATAATATTCGGATGCATAATAATAATAACAATAATTATAAGTCGTAGTAATATTCTACACCAACAGCATTATCATCATCGCTATTATTATTATTATTACTATTATTATCATTACTATTACTATTATCGTTTCTATTATTATTGTTGTTGTGGTTGTCGTTTTCGTTGTTGTCACTCTTCCTCTTCAAGTTACACCTACACACACACACACACACACACCAACACGCCTCTCAGTCACTATTCAGTCTTATTTCTCCTCATGGTTGTCTCAGTTACAGTTATTATTACTATTATTACTATCTTATTTGTTACTACTAATGCTACCACTACTTACTACAACGCCAAATGCGTACTACCTTTCCTTTTCCCGGAGCAGCAGCAACAGTGATGGCAACGATGGCGATGATGATGATCTAGGTCACTGATCCTAATGAATGAAAAAATGTGATGATCCATTCCTTATGTTACATATATATATATATATATATATATATGGATTATATATATAAATATGTTAAGCATAAATCGGTCGTTTTATTTCTTATTCATTTTAATTGTGAAATATTCCCATATACCATGAATTAAAAATCAATCTGAAGGAAGAATATTCTTAGAAATTCCCCCTCTTCACGTTCTTACGATTATAAAATATAGCGCATTTGTTGTCGTTACAATAATGATGCCAGTTAGTTATGCGGCGGATTCACTTTTTTTCATAGAATAACAGATTAGTTATTGGTTGTCAAAATAAATAGTCGTATTTGTGCATATTTATGCAAATAACATTTCAACTGTTCCTGTGGTTCAAGTTATATAGGGTGCACGATTAGTCAGTCAGGTTCGAGAACATTTACCAGCTTGTTTCATAGTAGGGAGAGGGTGGGTAGGAAATTAAGTGCGTAGAAAAAGCTCAGGTTATATGCTGAATTCCGAAGTCGTTATCACGTACAGTTCGCTTACGTTTCCTACACACATAGCTGAAGCTGTTACAGTAATAAGATAGACTTAACCGGAACTTTGTATTCAAAAAAGAACACGTCCAGACGCTGCTCCTACCGTCGCCAAACTTGGATTGATGATTCTTCTTCTCACCAAGAGTGCTTCTTCCCCTTAACCCTCTTGGCTTTTTTCTTCCTTTGTTTGCTTGTTAATACAATTATTATTATTACTTGTCATAATTTATGGACTAACATGGATGCAAGTGAAAAGTACAGCAGAAGACAGAAACAAGTGGAGGCGTGCAGTTGAAGTCCTATGTTCCACTAGGAACCCAAGGGAACAATAATAATAATATGATATGCAAGTGTCAGAACAATGATAGACAGTCTATGGAGAAAGACGGATAATAATTACAAATTTAGGTGAAATATCCAAATACGTAAATATATATTGTCACTGGATTGTTCAGAAGAGATTTTCCAAACAATGACTCCGTTACGATAACACCTGAGTTGATTACTTACCTTAATATCTCTCAAAAAGCATATATATAAACTATTGGCGATGGTTTGCAGTTCTGAAGGCTGATCTCACCTTATCTTATTTGATATAATTGAATGACCGAAATTGTTCTTCTATGCCCTATGTCGCATTGATACTGTTTTACTTTGCACGAAGCATATTTAGAAACTACAGCGCTAATGAACCTTTTTAAAAACTGATTCTCGCGTGGATGACTGTTTATGATATTCCATCACAGAATAAACACAGTGATACAGTATCTCTGTACGCTTAGATCAAATATGGAATTATACTCGACCACAGTCCCCAAGTTCTATTCCTATATTATAATGTTACTAATAAAAGCGAAATTATTTTTTGGTGGTTTAACCCACTGGACACCACACCATATGTTTCATGCATTTATTCCCCTTGATGAATTTAAATAAAGCAAGAACAACAGTGGTTTGTGCAGAATAATATGGTACCATCATTTATTTCGTTGGCTTCTCATCAGCTGCTTACAGCCTAAATAAATTATGAGGTTTACATACAGAAAAGTTTTAAAATACTTGCAAATTTTACATGTTGTCAGTTGACAGAAAGTTCCACAATTAGTGAACAGTGCTCAGACAATTGCGCTTATATAGTTTTTACACAGGCAGTTCAAGTCAAAATAAATGTATGCATACAATGGTAAAGGAGTTACGTAATAAAGACGAGAGGTGAGTAAGATGATGAGTAACTAATAAATTAGGTAACGATGTACTGAGTTCAACTCACGTCACAGAAACAAGAGACAAGCAAAATTACATATAATAAAAAAGGGGGTGAGGTTAAAGACAAAGATTACGTAATCAGAGTAGAGAATAAAGACATCCAGTTACCAGGGCAGGGAAAGACTAATAACTGCTTCTTTCTGAACACATAAATCTGGTTTGAAGCGTTTGATAGAAATTGCTTCGGCAAACTTCAGGAGAATGGAGCTCCTTTGTCTATTGATAATTTTAAAGGATTTCTCGATTTCCACCTCATGACCCGTGTCGAGGAGATGCCTGGCGATGGCACTGTTTAAAGAATTTGTTCCCTTTAGACGTAAGCTTTTTGGTACATGTTCAGAAAATCGTAGATATGCCCTTCTTTCTGTCCTTCCAATGTAACTGCTCCCGCAGATACATGTAAATTTGTATATACAGTTGGAGTTCACATGAGAAGGATATCTATCGATTTTTGATTGCACCAAAGAGCAAGTTGTTCGAAAGACGGGAACGAGCTTAGCTGCAGGATAGGCTATGGCTAGTGATGTACTCAGCCTTCTGTTGATCATCGCTGCAATGTTTTCACCTTTATAATCAAGTTGAAAGTAGATTGGCTTTTTTTCCACTGTGATTTGTTTTACATTTGTGACTTCAGATCTTCCATACTTGTTAATGAACCTTTGAGGGTACCCATTGCTCTTCAATATCTTTTCAAGTACCATAAATTCTTCCTCTAATTTCTCTATAGAGCATATTCTCCTCGCTCTATGGTACAGAGTCTTGACTAGACCGCGTTTAAAGCTATTTGGACAAAAGCTATTGAAATGTAAGTATTGTCCTTTCCATGTAGGCTTTCGATAAATTGACTTTTGAAGACTACCGTCTTCTAGGCGTTCCATGGCAATGTCGAGGAAGTGAAACTTTCCGTCACTTTCATGTTCCATAGTTCCATATGTTTCAACCAGGGTGGTATTATCTCCTCTCTACAACTCCAGAAATTTATCTCATGGTTTGTTTTTTGCATGAGAAATCTCATCTGGATAAATTGAGTTCTAAATATATTGATTTTTGTAAATTTAAACTTTATTCTGTATATCTTCAAAATATGGGGAGTTTGATATAAGAGTAGAACTCTTGTACACTTTGGTAGAGTATAATTCCGTTATGGATAAAATTTTTATTTTGATAAAGTCTCACAGCGGTGTTATACAGTAGGTAATATTTACTGATGACCACGTTTCGAGCACAATTTACTGCTACTTATGATCATATCATGGCAATGCTCACACAACTTTCCAACTTCGTTTATTTGGTTCCACTATTTCTCATCTCTTGATTTGATTGATGGTAATACTATCCATATCTCTGATATCAGTGGTGAGTCATTCTTATTGCATGTGTTGGGTGTAAGTTCGATGAACCAGGATTCAGTAATCAATCTCTCTCTCTCTCCACCTACCTATATTACTTTTTAGAATTTTAACCCTCTACCACCCTACTGTTGTGTGGTTGTGTGTTAATGCATGAAGTGCAATGCATTGCTGAGTTTTTTTCTAAATTACTTTTCTTCTTGGGGTCAACTATGCTAATCTTAGCTAAATTTTTATGTTCTGAGAATCTGACTATCCCGCGATATACTGGTTAATAACGGAACAGATCTCTAGTTTCTTCAATCTTATCAAGTCACTAGTAAAGGGAATAAGAAAGAATATAAGGCATCTACAGTTCTACCATATAAGGAGGGAACGTCTGAAACCCTACGTGGGATTCTTAATAAAGCAGGAATTAGGGTGCCATTTAAACCTACAAACTCACTCAGGCAGGGACAAGCTCTGTAGGTTAAAGGACCCTGTTGACCCAATTAGACAAAATAATATAATTTGCAAAATACCTTGCAATGACTGTGAGGTCAACAATGTAGGTCAATCAAACCAGTAGATGGGGAGTAGTGAGATTATCAGAGCATAAGAATTTGGCTAAGGTTAGAATGATTGACCCCGCGAAGATAAGTAATTTAGAAAAAAACTCAGCAATAGCACTCCATGCATTAACACACAACCACAAAATAGAGTGGGTGGGACGGAGTCAAAATTCTGAGGAGTAATGTAGTTAGGTGGAGAGAGAGATTGGTTACTGAATCCTGGTTCATCGAGTCTACACCCAAACACATGCAACAGAAATGACTCAATGCAAATAAACAAAGATATGGAAGATATTATTACACATAGTAAATCAGAGAATAATATAATCTAAATTCTATTTCAATCTACGTACATCACAACATTCTAAAAAGTTACTAATTTTGACTATAAAAGCATCTTATTTCCCATCTGATTGTATTTGATTGATAATAGTAATATTATTTCTGAATGTACATTACCCCATATTGAATTTTTATTCAAATATTAATCTTCAATTCTCTCATGTATATAAATGAAGCAAGAAAGTGGTGAGTAGTGCCACTGATATGATTATGAGTGGCAATAATTATCAGAGCATAAGAATTTGGCTAAGGTTAGAATCATTGACACCGTGAAGATAGATAATTTAGAAAAACTCAGCACTGCATGCATTAACACACACACACACAACAGGGTGGGACAGAGTTACAACTCCGAAAATTAATATGGACAGATGGAGAGAGGTTGACTACTGAATCTTTGTTCATAGAATCTACACCCAACACATGTAATAGGAACGACTTATCACCGATATCAGAGATATGGAAAGTATTACTATCAATCAAATCAAGAGATGAGAAATAGTGGACCCATATAAACGAAGTTGGAAAGTTTTGTGAATAACCTGATATGATTATGAGCATCAGTAATCTGTGCTCGAAACGTGGTCATCAGTAAATATTACTGTATAACACCGCTGTGTGACTTTATCAAAATAAATTTTGACCACTACGGAGTGTTTATTGAAATAACTAATTAGAATACGCATATCGAATGAGAAAATCATCAAGTAATTTCCGTGTTTTCTGTTGTTGTCTGGTAACTAAAAAGTGAAAGAGTGATAGTTTATTTTTGGAGCAGATATGATGTTCCTAAACTAATCTAACTATTTTATAAGACTAGCGGAAAACCATCTCGAGTTAAGTCACACCTCAACACGCATAACTTTCTATTTTAAAGATTTTATCCTTGATAATAATGAAATAAAAATGATCACTTTTAGATGCCAGATGAAATTTTAAAAACACTAGGGAAAATCTGAGCTTTAATTTAGTTTCTTCATATTTGACTCCAGAGTGAACACAGTTAGAGAACTATTGTAAACAAGGAGGGAGTACTGAACAGATGTCCCTCGACTAGTTTTGAACTCATCAGCAGCACGTACCCACTGGAGTTTGAAAGAGCTGTCCTGTACTCCCTGCTTCTTTTTTTAATGGTTCTCTAACTGTGTTTCAATCTGCGGTTAAACTTGAAGCAAATCAAATGCCTATAAACGTAATCTTGAAAACTTTTATTAATTGTTTAACTTTTTGGCCTGAATGATTTCCATGCTTTGTTTACACTGAGCTTTACTGCTACTAATTCCTAAGTGGGCGCCAATTTCGAGTTCAAGAACATAAACTAGCTGTCAAAAGACATGACATGTATTCATTCATATTGATGTAATGTAGACAGCTATAGACATCCATTTGGCTAGGAAAATGTGGAAATTTCAAGCATTGAATAAACATCAAAAATTTCAGGGAATTCGTAGAAGCCTGGTACTCCGATAAATCAACAATCAATAGATACATTTGACTAGACACTAGGGATTGAGTATAACAAGTGCCATGCGTCTAGTCCTGCCTTTGATGCAGACTGAATTCTATAAGTCAATTCTCCAATGTGACCAGCATGCTGGGAAGGAAGGAAGCCCTACCTGACCTAGGATTCGTGCTAGATGGCACTCATCAGTCACCAAGGTGTATCTTCAATATAGTACGATGGTCACATTACAAACTTGACAGATAGAATTCAGTATTCACCAAAAAAGGACTACAAACTCCTACAGGAGGCGAATCGGTAGCCCGAATTTCTCAGTGGTACCGTCTCTAACTGCAGTACTCACTGGGTGATACGGGTTCGAATCTCAGAAGAGACATAAGTTCTTTGAAGAATGAAGATACGCTTTGTTGACTGGTGAGTGCCAACTAACACGAAACCTAGGTCAGGTAAGGCTTTCTACCGATTGCCTCCTACCATATAACACCAACGACTGACATATTATAGACCAAATTTTTAATTCATGAATAGTCACCATCCAGATTTTAATACAAAATAAAAACACGTTCAAGTGTTGGTTTGTAGGGATTTGATTGGTTACAGGATTTTCATCATGAGCTGACATTAGTTAGAGAACAATTGGAAAACCAGCTAGGAGTACTGGACAGCTGTCTCCCCCGTCCTAGTTTGGGACTCTTCAGCAGTACGCACCCATCGGGATTCGAACCCAGGATCTTCTGGTTACAAGGCGAGCTTGTATACCATTAAGCCACTGGGACCCGATCCAATGGCCAGTCCATGAATTCTAACTTCTGTCAAATCACGACATTGCGCGACCCCTAGGCCTCGGTTCGAATCCCGGTGGGTGCGTACCGATTAGGAGTCCCAAAGGAGGAGGACGAAACAGCTGTCCAGTACTCCCAATTCGTTTTCCAATGGTTCTCTAGCTAATGTCAGCTCATGATGAAAATCTTGTAACAAAAACACGTTGTTTGGTGAAGAGTCTCTTTTCAGAGGAGAATTCATTCACTTAGCTTTGCAATCGCACTTATATTTAATTATTTTTTTATATGTGTGTGTGTACATTAGCCTTGTCAGACAAAAATAAAAATTCGTTAGCGTTGTTGTTTACGCCATCAAAACATTTCAGAAAATGTGATGAATAATCAAACTGGAACTAAGGGGGTGGGGTGGGAAATGGAGATTAATAAGAAGGTTGTCGTGATTAGTTGTCAAAAAATATAGTTGGTAATGTTAGTTAGTGCATAAGAAAAGCTGAATAAGTGTACTGTATTATTATTATTCTTTCTTTTATTTCCTAGAGGAACATAGGGCTTCAGCCGTGCGTCTCCATTGCGTTCGGTTCTCCGCTAGAGTCTTCACCTGGCTCCAAGTCTCCCACACGCCTTCATCTCCTCTTCACATGACGTCCTCCAAGTCACCCTTGCACTGACTACCAAGTCGCCGCTTCCCTTTCGCGTTCCACTCGAGCAATGGCTTGTTTAGTGATGTCACTTGACGATTTGTTTCCTCAGAGTATGACCAGCCAATCCATCTCCACTTCTTCCTGCCTATTTGTTTCACAATCCGTTCCTGCAAGGTTGGTTCGCTCACAGAGATCTTTGTTGCTGATCTTTTCTAGCCGGCCATCCGATCTTGAGTATTGAGCGAAGACAACTGTAAATGAAGGTCTGTAGTTTGTTTGAGATGCTCTTCATGACGCGCCAAGTCTGTGATCCGTATAGTAGTACTGACTGACTTCACATTGGAGTTGAAAATCCGGATCTTATTTTTGATGCTGAGTGTTGTTGACCTCCACACAGACTTGAGAGTGGTGAAGTCTTGTCTTGCTTTTCCGATTCTTGCTTTGATATCCTCGTCAGTCCCGTTCGACTGTAGTTGAAACGATGCTTCCCAGGTAGGTAGGTAAAAGAGGTTGTTTCTTTCAGGTTCCTCCCATTTATGCTGATCTTTTTTCTGTTGTTGTTGTTCTTGCCCAGGAATCTTCATCACCTCTGTCTTCTCTATGTTCACCTGAAGTCCTATCTTTGATGCTTCTTCTATCGCCAACTTGTTATTTTTCGCTCGCATATCTTCCAGTTTGTGGGAAATCAGAGATATATCATCGGCGAAGTCCAGATCCTCCAAGTCTATTTTTGTGTGAGTCCATTTTATGTCTGTTTCCTCATTGCCCGTCGTCTGTCGCATTATCAAATCTACTGCAATCAAGAAAATCATTGAAGATAGTAGGCAGCCTTGTCTTACTCCTGTCCTCAATTCGAAGGGTTCCGTAAGTTTCCCGTTGTGGATTATTTGTCATGCAGCATTGTCGTACAGCTGTTGGATGCGATGTATAATTGTCTGTGGCACCCCATAGTAGCGAAGTAGTTTCCAAATCACCTCTCGATCGACGCTGTCTATGAAGGCCTTTTCACAGTCGATGAAGTTGAGATAGAGAGGTGACTGCCATTCCAAGCTTTGTTCAATGATGATCCGTAATGTGGCGATCTGATCAATGCATGACTTGTTTCTCCTGAATCCAGCCTGTTCCGGTCGAAATTTTTCATCCAGGGCTTGTTTGATTCTCTCCAGGATGATGCGGCTTAGTATTTTGCTTGGGATGGACAGGAGCATAATTCCGCGCCAGTTCTTGCATTGACTTAAGTCTCCTTTCTTTGGTAGTTTGAATAAGTATCCTTTCTTCCAATCCTCGGGTACTTTGCCTTCTTTCCACACCTTCTCCATTAGTGGCGTCATCAAGTCCGCTGTTGTCTCTGTGTCCATTTTCAACGCTTCTGCTGGGATTCCATCTGGTCCTGCTGCTTTTCGAGCTTTTAGCATCTTGATTGCCTTCAGGACTTCTGATTTCGTCGGGGTGTTGGTGTTCACTGGTAGCTCTGTCTCCGTTGTTGGTATTGTTGTGTTGTAGTTACGTCATAAAATGAATAATTTAATGAGTGGGTTTTAATTAAGATCTACGTAGAAACGAAGGAAAATATGAAATTATTTAAGAGTTGTAAAGAAATACAAAAGTTCATATGAACTGTGATCAAGATTTGACCGGATAGTTGTTTAGTAAAAAGAAAACTGGATGGCAAATTTAAAATAAACATTTGCAGAAAGCCGACAAATTCGGACAGATACCTAGATTACTATTCAGCTCACCCATTTACCACCAAAGTAACTGTGGCCAAGAATCTGATTAACAGAGCCAAATGTCTAGTTACTGAGGACGAAGAGATTAGCAAGGAACTAAAATTGGTTCAATCCACTCTTTAGTCAAATAATTATCCTAAAGCTTTCATAAAAAGATATTTGAAATGTGAAGATAAGGATGAATGGAAACCTGATGCTAAGAATTGGGTTAGTACAGCGGTGATTCCTTACCGCAAAGAAACATCCGATGAAATAAAGTGAATCCTTAACGATCATAACATAAGAGTGTATTTTCGTGCAACTAACACCTTACGCTCATCACTGGTGAAGGTTAAGGATAAAATAGAACAAGAAAACCAGCAGAATTGTGGGGATTGTAACGCCGTATATGTAGGAGAAACTTCCAGACAAGTAAATATAAGAGTGTAAGAGCATAAACAATGCCTAAAGGTGGTTCCAAAGACCTCTGCAGACTTGAAGAAGCTAGAAAACAACTCAGCGATTGCACTGCATTCGATAGAAACGGGACATAAAATCGACTTTGATAGGACTAAGGTTCTACAGAAAGGTTTTGGTTCATATAAAGAAAGACTGACTGCAGAAGCCCTACATATATGGGTGAATCCCAACAGTTTGAACAGACGTGAAGGTGAGTTGTTAGCTGATGCATGGCAAATCCAAAAAAAAATGGATATGTATCAACAATAGTCACACTTGGTCAAATTCCCGATTGTCTAACAAATGTGTTATGACTGTTCACCCATACACACACACACACCATTGTATACTGCATATACACATATATTTTTAACAAAAGTAGACTAATTTTGAAAGTCTGAGGTCAAATTTTGATCACAGTTCATACAATTTTTGTTTATTATACCTGTTGATATCTGTTTCATGTTTCATATGACAGGACAAACAATTTGAAAACAAGAGATGTCCTTTTATATATAAACATACAATTTTGTTTATTATACATGTTGATGCCTGTTTTATGACTCATATGATTGGACAAAGTTTCAAAAACAAGAGATGTTCCTTTTATATAAATAAATCTCTGTTATGTTAATTCCGATTAATTTCCCTGAAGAAGTTCGGACCAGATTGCCGAATGTAGGAAACGTTGGAATTAATCATTTCAATTTCGCTGAGATTTTACAAATACAAAAGTTATACGAAGTTAGAAAAGCGGGCACACAACACATCAAGTCAGTAGAAATCAACATGGTTGCTGACATGATAGTCGATGTGGTTGAATGATTTTCTTTCTTTTGTAAACTTAAACTTTAGTTTTTCCAAATGGAATGGCTAAGGCTTCAGCAATACAAAGGAGACGAAAGCGTATTGCCTTTTGGTAGGTTGTTCTTGACTGACAAACCTAATGTACACACACACACATACAAAAATAATTAAATATAATTGCGATTGTAATAATAATAATAATAATAATAATCTACTTTATTCCAAAAACAGTACTTATAATACAGAATGGAATTCTCAGCATTTGTCACAATATTGCATCTGATTTACTCAAAATATAAATAAAATTAAAAATTGAAACAAAATTAACCAGAGGAATTTGTCCACATTTACGGTATAAATTCAAAACTATTCGAAGTACAAAATGAGAATAATAAATATAATAATAATAATAACAGTGAGTTTGTTTCAAACAGTATTGCCGATTCATTTGGGAAATTTTATCATGTTATAGATTATTAAATCTAATTGGTTGCAGGATTTCATCATGAGCTGAAATTGTTTAGAGAACCATTGGAAACTCTGTGAGTACTGAACAGCTGTTTCGTCCTAGTCTGTGACTCTTCATCAGTACGCACCCATCGGGGTTCGAACCCAGGACCGTCTGGTGGGAAGCCGTGACCAATAGGGTGCAGCAGGTCGGGTGTGAGGACAAATACTCGCTGAAGACACTGGCTAGCGTTCGCTATGTCATGAATTGGCAGAAGCTATAATTCACGAGCTGGCCATTGATGCGTGGCGTAATGGTCCACGAGCTAGCTCGTCTTGTAACAAGAAGGTGGTGGGGGTGCGTACCGATGAAGAGTCCCAAAGGAAGAGGACGAAACAGCTGTGCAGTACTCCCAAGTGGTTTTCCAATGGTTCTCTAACTGATGTCAGCTCATGATGAAATCCTGTAACCAATCAATCAAATCCCTACAAACCAACACTTGAAATTGAATCTAATGTTCTGTTGATTTAGTATAGTGAGGGGAAATACAAAATTAACAGTTATAAAACAGCTTAAATGATGTTCACACTTATGAAAAAACAAACAAATAAAAACAAAAAATTGAGAGGATTATAAATATAAGAAGTACAATAACAATAAAGCTTGATGTTATAAGAGTGGAGAAAATGGTTTATTTAATGGTGCTAAGAAGGTTAGTTAGTTCATGCCTGACACTATTTTCATCACATAAAGTACGTGCCAAATATGGTATAGTGAAATTTTTATACTTAGACGTACGTGCATAAAGTCTTCTGAAAAGACTTCTTGTTTTACCTGAGGAGACACAAGGTTGGAGCTGCGGGTAAAGTGGATGCTCACAGTCTGACAAAATCCCTCTAGCAAATTTACTGCATGAAATCAAGTGCCTATCAATGACAATGTCAATGATATGACCCAATGGGATACCACTCACCCTAATGCCAGTCTTCATAGATCTTCGAAGTATGACATAGTCCTTTTTAAGCAATCCAGGAAAGAATAAGGGTGAACAGTAAAGAAGAATAGGTAAAATACACGAGTTGACAAACTGTAAGAGGAGGAGGGTTGGTTGAGTTATGCCTGAGTGCCTTAACTTCTTAATGTAAAAAGTCAGACGAAATATTCTTTTAGAAATCGCTAAGACATGGGAAGACCAGGATAGGTCAGAAGAGAGAATTAATCCAAGATACTTAACTTCAGACTTGGTTTCTACATCAGTATCATCGATTTTGCAAGGGTCATAGGAACCAACAGCTTCATTTAACTTTCGTTTACATCGGGAACTGAAATTAACAGTCTGACATTTGGAAGGATTAAGTTTAAGGCCGTTAGACGAAGACCATTTGCTAATTCCTGATAGAAAGTTGTTTATCTTAGTGCAGTCAAGCTGGGAGTTAACAGACATTGAAATAGTTAGATCATCGGCATACTTAACAAAGTTCATTTCATCAGAGTGAGGCAAGTCATGCAAGAAGAAAGAAAACAGAAAAGGAGAAAGGACAGCGCCTTGAGGGACACCAGCCTCAGTAAGCAATGAAGTGGACGACTTTCCCTGACATACAGTGTACTGCTTTCTTCCTGAGAAATAAGAATGCAGCCATTTGACAACCCAACAGTCAGTTTGAGTTTCAGCAAGCTTGTTTAGTAAAATGTCCCTAGGTACTGAGTCGAAAGCAGATGTATAATCTAGAAAGGTGCAGCGAACAAATTTAGCCCCCTTGTCTAAGCTGGAGACAATGTTATGATACAAGACTGCAGCTGCATCTAAAGTACTTCTACTGTGTTTGTAGGCGAATTGTTTGGGATCGTTAAAGGCTTTAAGTGAAGGTTGAAGATTAAGTAAGAGCAACTTTTCCATAGCTTTTAGAAAAGGGGAAGTAATAGCAATGGGTCTAAATTTAAAACATGTTGTAAATGAATTGTGAATGAATTTGCCTCTGAAAAGAGACTCTTCACTGAACTACTAGTGTTTTGTTTTCATTAATAGATCAATTTTATCAACTAATAAAAAGTAATTCACACAACAAAAAATTCTAGGTCAATAAGAATGATAAGTACCGATGAGATGAAAACTTCGCAAATAAACCACTCAGGTCGAGAACGCGACCACATCGAAATTTTTATGAGTTAGGCACGACTACCAACATGCTGTGTGTCTGTGGCATACCGGTATAGAATACTTACCAACCACAGAGGTGGTTCGGTGTTCGATCCCTGGCCACCGACGCACTCCTTTACCTCGCTAAGCTAGTAATAAGACTAGTGAAAAGGGAAGGTTGGGCATGAGGCTAGCAACTTCATCCCGTAAAAAATAAATACCACTGCTACTGAAACTTCTAAGCTCTAGCTTGAAGCCTTGTGTTCCACTGGGAACGCAAAGGAATAAAACCATCAATCAAATCACCAAACATGTTAGACACCTACAGTGGTGTATCTGACATGTCGAAATGACCATGAATTGTTAGTACTAGGCTGTATGTTCTTTTCAAGTCTTACTTAAAACTAACTGTGTCTTTTCATGCTGTGTGCGTACAAGTATGGTAGACAGGAAATCTTGGTTATCAATATACTTCAGTTAATAATTTGACAAGCTTATTTTCTCAATTATTCAATTGGTTGGTGTTATTAGATGGTTAGAAGCAATCGGTAGAAAGCCTCACCTGACCTAGGTTTCGTGTTAGTTGGCACTCACCAATCAACAAGGCGTATCTTCAATTTTCAAAGAACTCATGTCCCTTCTGAGATTCGAAGTCATGTCACCCAGTGAGTACTGCATTCAGAGACGCTACCACTGAGCTATTCGGGCTCGCACACTCCAATTATCCAATACAGTCCTACAGGAGGTCAGTCAGGAGACCGAATTTCTCAGTGGTAAAGGCTCTAAGTGTAACAATGGGTGACGTGGGTTCGAACCTCAGAAGGAACATGAGTTCTTTGATGATTGAAGATACGCCTTGTTGACTAGTGAGTGCCAACTAGCACGAAACCTAGGTCAGGCGGGGCTTCCTTCCGATCGCCGTCAACCATCTAATATCATCAAATCATTGTGCACCGTGGCGGTAAGCTATTTAGCATGGCGGCCACATTGCAAACTTGACTGACTGATAGAATTCAGTCTGCAGTAAAAAAAAGAACTAGACACATTCAACCGATTGCTCAGAATCTATTGCTTTGTGTTCCTTCCATTATGATGAAACTGCGAACACAGTCATTCGTTTAGAAATACTGCCTTAATCAATTTTTTTTCTGTGCAACTATTTATGTTTCTTTCATTCACTTTCATAAACTGATGACAAATCAGTTGATATCTCAAGCTGTGTGTAGATTCCTTCCTTTCTGTCCATTATTTCGATTACCTTTAATGCTAAGCATAGACTTTCTTTTTGTATTTTGTTTAACGAAACTGTGTGTTCTGTTTCGCTTTCCTCTTCATCTTCTATACCACTTGTGTTATAAGCAGACGAAGGAGTCAGAAATGCTGATGTTTTGTTTTGTTTCCATTAACCAGTGTGCTTCTTCTTTTTGTGGTTAACACATTTACAATATATTTATATATTTTAATTCAATTTAGCCGCTCTTTCTTTCTCAACTGTTTCTTGTCTATTTTCCTCTAGAATGACTGTGTTTGTTTTTGTTTTTTTGGTTGTTGTTCATTTTTTTTACTTTTGTTACTGTAGTCACTGAAAAATTTATTTTCATTTCTCTACCCTTTAACATTTTCCTTTTCGTTTCTACCTTTGTAGGTTGTTCATATGAAAAAAAAAACATTTCTTTTTGGAAAACAGAGAATAAAGTCAAGTTGATCAAAGTCAGCTTGCTTACAGTCTTGATACAAATAGGATACCTGTTGGACTGAAGTATACGTTCACCATGTAACGACTGAAACCAGTGTGTTGTGGTCTGAACGCAGGAAAATGACCTACACGTTCTGCTGTATAACTGACTAAAACCACCTTTAGTTACTCGTTAATACAAAAGACAACAGAATGAGATTTAAATGTTGGTTCGCAGGGATCTGATACCGGTTATA
Organism: Trichobilharzia szidati; assembly: GCA_944472155.2. Classification (NCBI taxonomy): domain Eukaryota; kingdom Metazoa; phylum Platyhelminthes; class Trematoda; order Strigeidida; family Schistosomatidae; genus Trichobilharzia; species Trichobilharzia szidati. The sequence goes on from OX235272.1 coordinate 93,534,299, forward strand.
GGACAATTAGAACAGTTGTCTCGTCCTGGTTCGGGACTCTTCACCAGTATACACCCGCTGTTTAGGTTCGAACCTCGGACCTTCCGGTTACAAACCAACCTCGTAGACCATTTAGCCACTGGGATCCACTAATTCAATGGTCTGTGAATTCTAACTTCTACCAGTTCGCGATCCGGAGCGAGCACTAGCGAATGTCATCGGCAAAAATTTATCCTCACACCCGCAGTCTGCTGTACTCCACTGGTCACGACTTCCCACTGGAACCCAGGTACCTACCTACATGAATAGGGACAGTCACTAGTGAGCATCTCATTGATATTCAAGTGTTGGTTTTCAGGGATTTGATGAGTGAGCGCGTACTGATGAAGAGTCTCAAACTAAGACAAAACTTTTACTTAATTTTTACTTAATCTTGAACCCTCTTTAAAGCCTTTTAATGACCTCAACCAGTTTGCCTATAAACATAGTAGGTGTACCTTAGATGCCGCTGTTGTTCTATATCATAATATAGTCTCTAGTTTAGATAGAGAAGCCAAATATGTTCGGTGTGCCTTCCTTGATTACACATCTGCATTTGACTCTGTTCCTAGGTCTCTCTTGTTAAGTAAGCTTGCTGCAACACAGAGTGAGAGCTGTACAAATAAGTGGTTGCATTCCTATTTTTGTGATAGGAAGCAGTACACTGTCTATAATGGAAAGTTCTCCACTACCTCACTTACTTTAGCTGGTGTTCCTCAAGGTGCTGTTCTTTCTCCTTTTCTGTTTTCTTTTTTCTTACATGACTTGCCCCATTCTGATGTAGCCACTTTTGTCAAGTATGCTGATGACCTCTCTGTCTCCATGCCTGTCAACTCTCAGTCAGACTGTTCCAAATTAAATAACTTTCTCTCGGAAATTAGTCAATGGTCCTCTTCAAATGGTCTTAAGCTAAATCCGTCTTAATGTCAGGTAGTAAATTTCAGTTTCAGACGAAAACGTGACCTACAACAACTAGCTAGCTCACATGGTCTCACTATCATTGACGGCATAGAGGTTGAAATTACATTTAATGTCAAGTACCTTGGACTGAGTACTTCCTCCGATGTTTCCTGGTCCCCTCACATCTTGCTAGTTACTAGAAAGGTGTTTCGCTTAACATTCTACGTCAGGAAGTTAAGGCAGTCTGGTATAAAGCAGTCTTTGCTTTCTCAGTTTGCCAACTCTTGTATTCTAACCATCCCTATTTACTGCTCCCCATTAATCTTTCCTGGAATACTTAAGAAAGACTTTGCTTTGCTGCGTAGGGCACTAAAAGCTGTTAGTAGGGGAAGTGGGATTTCATCAAACCAACTGGTTAACACCATTGTGGATAGACAAATAATGTCATGTAAGAAACTGGCGAATTCTATATTGTCAGACCCCGAACACCCTCTCTATACGCAGCTCTCTCCTTGCATTTCATTCGGTAGAACTAGAAGCAACTAGAGGAGGCTATATGCCAGGACTACCAAGTACAAAACTCCACAATACCTTATCTGGCACAGCTGTTATGTGATGAGAAAACTGTTAGGTATGGCACGATCAACTTACTTCGGCACTCTAACAAATAGTTCCCATTAGCTTTTGTTCTCCTTTCTTTGTTACTATTATATTGTTGCTCACATATTCTAATACACACTAATTTTATATTTCATATCCTGTGGTGCATTATTTAAATATGTGAATGCAATGCTATTCTTTTTTACTTCTTTTATTTTTCTTTTTTCTTTTTGTTGTTGTTGCTTTTTATTTTTCAAGTCTTACAAAAATTAATGAGGTAATTAGATGCAATATTGTGATGCACGCTGAAAATTCCATACCTGTACCACAAATAATTTTTGGAATAAAGCTATTATTATTATTATTATTAACAGCTTTCCAGTACTCTGAGGTTTTCTAATGGTCCTCTAACCGATGTCATTTCATAATAAAATCCTGAAAATAAAATTTATTTACGACGAAGTCAGTGGTACTAATTAACAGTAATAACATATCAAAGCTCAAAGTTACCTACACAATATCGTTAGGCAGCTGTAAAGATCAAATTAGATCTCAGTTTTAAATCAAGTGCAATAAAAGAGAATTATTGAACCGAAATCAACCATAAGAAGTACCTTAGAATCAAGTAGAATATTCCGAATAAGGTGGCATCAAAACTTTAGCATCAACAATCACACACCAAACAATTCTCTCAGACAGTCCAAAGACAGAATGACCTTCACTTAAACAGGAACAGAGGCAAAATAATAAGAACTAAGTCAACAGGTGATATGCTGACATTAAGGCAATGATATATAACCTAGGAAAATAATTACAAAGTTGATTGATTGAAGCAGCTAAATAATTAATTATTAATACTTGTAAATAGATCGTTCAAAAGGGATTTTCCGTTACACATCATCTTGAGAGTTTTTGTAGATGCGTGTCTGTGAAATTAATGAAGTTTGATGTTGTCATCATCATCACTGAGTGTTTATTCGCTTGACTAATTTTTTTTTTCACTGACTGTATACTTATCTAACTGAATTCATTATCATCAGTATCGTTTTGTTTCTTTTTTGTTGTTGTTCAATGCTTTTATTGATTATACATGAACAGTTTTAGTTAACCAAATAAAAATATGGCGGTTATCTTAAATTAATAGTTCCTTTAAAAATTAAAAGAAACAGAACACAAAATTTAGAGCTAATGTACTCCTTCATTAGTATTTTTGATTTTATTAAGAAAAATATGCAAGTATTAAAGTAGACGTAGGATTATTTAAAATAAGTAGGACAGTTTATCATGGTGAATGTTAGAAGTAAATATGAGTTACACATTATTATTATTATTATTGTTCCCTTGGGTTCCTAGTGGAACATAGGGCTTCAACTGCACGCCTCCACTTGATTCTGTCTTCCGCCGTACTTTTCATCTGCATCCATGTTAGTCCACACTGATTCAATTCCTCTTCACACGATCTCCTCCATGTCACCCTTGGACGTCTCACTCGCCGCTTCACTTTCAGGTTCCACTCGACGGCCTGACGCGTGATGTCACCCAACGGCCTCCTCAGCGAGTGTCCAATCCATCTCCACTTTCTCCTGCATATTTGTTGAGCGATTGGTTCTTGCTTTGTTTGTTCCCATAATTTCCTGTTGATTCTTGTTCTTTCCGGCCATCTGATCTTCAGTATAGAACGAAGACAGCTGTTGATACAGGTCTGCAACAGGCTGTTGTAAATATTCTTTGTGACCCGCCAAGTTTCTGATCCGTATAGAAGAACTGACTGACTTGACGTTTGTATTGAACATCAGAATTTTGTTGTTGATGCTGAGTTGAGTGACGAAGATTTCCAGATTGGTTTCAGGTTGATGAATGTGTTTCTCGCCTTCCCGATTCTCGTCTCGATTTGACATCCTCGTCCGTTCCTCGTGTAGTTGAGACAATGCTCCCTAAATAAGTGAAAGAAGTAACCTCTTTCAAATCCCTCCCGTTGATGGTGATCGGCGCTGGATGTTGCTGTTGTAGTTGTTGGTTGGTTGGTTATTTTCATAACCTCTGTCTTGTCCATGTTCACCTGGAGTCCTGTCTTCTCTGGCTGCTTCTTCGACCAGTTTGTCGGTTTTCACTTGTAACCTCGCTTAGAATACTAGCTCACTAATTTTCTAGCCGGTCCCAAGCCCGGATAAAGAGGGAGGGTTGGGGCGCGGTGCTAGCAACTCCACCATCCAAAACTTAACCGAACTGCTACAAAAGCTTCAACGCACATATATATGTAGTTACACATACAGCACATAAACTCACAGCTCTTAGTCCTTTTCGTGTGGAAACAACCAAAATCATTTCTAGTTCCTGTGCTGGAAACGAATTCTTGCAGTTGTATATCTTAGTTAATAACTACACAGATACATAGATGATGGAATACTTCCATGTTAGTCATCATGGAGAACTTCTGAAATACGTCAGATGTTCGAAGTTTCTTTAAGTTACGAGCTAAGAGCAAGTAATACTGGTTTATTGAACTAACCGGAATCTAGGCTACTTTGTAAAGTTGACTATGTGAACTGACTGATCCAATTAAAGCATAATGCAGGTGAGTCGAAGAAGAGACTTCTATAGTTTGCATTATTATTTTGATATGGCTGATGAAAGCTGTTTTAATTACTCGTTTAAAACGAGTAGAAGAATTTACGAAAGTGTAAGTGCCTTATAATCTCCAAATAGGTTGCACTATTTACCTGGCACGACCTTTAAATCGCTTACAAAACTGACTCATTTCGATACGTTCCTCGATGCTAAGTGAGATTTCATCACATGGTGACATAAGTCGTGTATGTTTCCTGTTCGACCTTCCATAGAGTTAAACTTAGTTTCATCTCATCATGAAATCAGAGTGTTACAGTTGATATTAGATGATAGGAGGCAATCGAAATGAACACTGTACCTAGGTTTCGTGTTTATTAGCACTCGTCAGTAAGGTGCATCTGCATCTGCATCTGCAAGAACCGATGTCCACTTAGGGCTACAGTTAAAGATATTTCCAATATTCTGTCTGCGCTCCTGTAGGTCTGTAATAGATTTATTGATTGACTACTGGGGAGTAACCAATTTTATGTATGCAGTCCCTATTATTATTAGTATAGTATTTATTATTTTATTCCTTTACGTTCTCAGTGACGTCGGTGGCACAGCGGTTAGGACGCTCGCCTACCATGCACATGGTCCGGGGTTCGATCCCCGGCCGACGCACTCCCTTACCTCGCTAAGCCAGTAAAAGAACTGGCAAAGAGGGAAGGTTGGGCATGAGGCTAGCAACCCCATCCCGTAAAAGTAAACACCACTGCTACAGAAACTTCGAGCCTCTAGCTTGAAGCCCTATGTTCCACTGGGAACGTGAAGGAATAAAAAAATCGTTCTCAGTGAAAAATAGGGCTTCTTGTATGAGTGTTGAAGTTTCAGTTACAGTGGTTTTATTTTATGGAGTGGGTTTGCTAGTGTTAGGCCCAATCTTCCCTCTTTACTTTACTCTTTACCATCGTCTTAGCGAGGTAAAGGAGTGCGTTGACCGGGGATCAGACTCCGGACCACATGCATGTTTGGCGAGCTCTCTACTACTGCACCACCGATGCACCACCAGTCCCTACCAGTGGTGCTGAATGGACTCCCTCAGTTAATTTACAAAGTGGTCACTAATCTAGGAGACTCACCATCGTGATTTGGAACCTAAGTGGGGACCAACATTCCTTCAACGTCACAAATACGTCTTGATAAGGAGTATCTATAAGCACGAGCCTAGATCTAGAGCTTCCTTCTGATTGCCTCTCACCATCTAATAACATGTTAAAAAGTGCACCACGATGATAAATCTCCCAGATTGGTTAGCTTATTGCATACTGACTGGTATAACTTGTCACTGCCTATAATACACAAATGATTCTGGATACTCCTTAGTGATAGTGAATATATATTACCATTCCGCCATTGTGTTTAAATCAAATTACAGCCACATTTTCCTTCAGTAGGAACGACAATGATGCCGTTCCCATGAATTTCCAATGTGTAGAGTAGAATGCATTTATTGGTTCGTTTTAGCATACTTCATATTTCATAACATTAATTGTTGACAATCATTCTTACTTTCAGAATTTATTTCGGTCAACTGCAGACTAGTTTTTGAAATCACGAATAACGTATAGATAGATGTTTCAGGAGTCGCTCATTATGTTGTGAATCGTTTCATCCTTTAATCCTTAGTGACATTGTGTCTATATATCGAGTAGTAATTGGAGGATTATGATTATTATTGTATCCTTTAATTCCTAGAGGAACATAGGCATTCAGCCCTGCGTCTCCATTGCGTTCAGTTCTCTCCTAGAGTCTTCACCTGACTCCAAGTCTACCCACACGTTTTCTTCTCCTCTTCACATGACCTCCTCCAAGTCACCCTTGCACTGACGACCAGTTCGCCTCCTCCCTTTCAGTTTCCACTTGAGCAATGGCTTGTCTAGTGATGTCACTTGATGGTTTCCTCAGAGTATGGCCAATCCATCTCCATTTCTTACTGCCTATTTGTTTCACAATCGGTTCCTGCTGAGTTGGTTCGCTCATTGCCACAGATCTCAATTGCTGATCTTTTCTGGCCGTCTGATCTTGAGTAGTATTGAGCGAAGACAACTGTTAATGAAGGTCTGTAGTTTGCTTGAAGTGCTCTTTATGATGCGCCAAGTCTCTGGTCTGTAAAGTAGCACTGACTTCACACTGGAGTTAAAAATCTGGATCTCATTTTTGATGCTGAGTGCTGTTGACCTCCACACAGACTTGAGAGTAATCAAAGCTTGCTTTGCTTCCCCGACCCCCGCTGCTTTGATATCCTCGTCAGTTCCGTCCGACTGTATTTGAAACGATGCTTCCCAGGTAGGTAGATGAAGGAGGTTGTTTCTTTCAGGTTTCTCCCATTTATGCCGATCGTTCTCTGTTGTTGTTGTTCTTGTCCAGGAATCTTCATCATCTCTGTTTTCTCTATGTTCACCTGAAGTCCTATCTTTGATGCTTCTTCTTCCGCCAACTTGTTGCTTTTCACTTGCATATCTTCCAGTTTGTGGGAAATCAGACATATATCATCGGCGAAGTCCAGATCCTCCAAGTTTTTTGAGGGAGTCCATTTTATGCCTGTTTCCTCATTGCCCGCTGTTTGTCTCATTATCCAATCTACTGCAATCAGGAAAATCATTGGCGATAGTAGGCAGCCAGCTTGTCTTACTCCTGTCCTCACTTCGAAGGATTCCGTAAGTTTTCCGTTGTGGATTACTTGGCATGTAGCATTGTCGTTAAGCTGTTGGATGAGATGTATAATTGTCGGTGGCACCCCTTGGTAGTAGCGAAGTAGTTTCCAAAGCACCTCTCGATCGATTGGAGGATTGAACGGATATATTTCGATGTCAAAATATCGTCACTCAATCTTCGTTCAGTTTCTACCATTGATGTGCATTTGTTAGAAACCTACTATAATCTAGAAAGTAGTGAATAGTAATTTGAAACTCACTGATGAAACCAACAGTGACCGACAATGTACGATTTTATGGCCTACCCAAAGTGCACGAACCGGGTCTTCTTCTCCTTCTTCTTAATTCAGTTTTCGATATGTATAATTCACTATCAGGTGGAACTAAAAAGTGATTAGTTCAAATTTTGGGACCTATGAACAAAGAAATTGTGGATTAGAAAAGTATTGATATCTTTGACGTTGTCCGAATTTAATATGATATATATATATGGATGCATCCTCTCTATTCAAGAATATTCCACTTGTTGGAATAGTGGTTCAGCAACAGAATGCTCAGCATCCATGCATGTGGCCTATGGTTCGATTCCCGGTGGGTACACACCTTTACCTACCCTAGATCGTTGTAAGATTTTTCAGGAGGAAAAGTGAGGCGTGACGCTAGCATCGTAATCAGAACTCAAAGGAAAAAAATAAATAAAAATGGAACAGTGGACTACATGCGTAAACAAACCACTAAAAGATGAATGGACATGGGTATTCCATTGTTTAGCTTCAAAGAGTTACTCCTTAAATGTACTATGAATGTAAACTTTGCCTTCAGTAATACATATTACTGGCAAGGAGGTGTGATTCCTTAAGGCTCACAAGTAGGTACTGTTTGTTCTAGAAGGCTTCTTCCCCGTGAAACTTGAAAATAGACTACTGAATCATGTCATCAATCTGTTGGACTAATATTGTCATTATCTTGATGATGCATTTATCTCAATTAGTGAGAATGTCAGTGTCAATGAATTATTGTTACACATTTTAATAAAAACCACACTTCGATTACTTTTACTTGTTAACAGGAGAAGGATAAGACACTGCGTCTTCCATATGTCTTGATAAGTAAGCTAAAGAATGAGTCGTCTGGGGGGGACATGTATGGAAAATAACACATATTAGATGGTCACCGAAGAAAATGTCAGTGGGTCGAGCATACACTGAAGAGACTCGCCAGGCTATCACTCGAGTGGGACCTAAATGGAAAAAGACCGCCTGTTGACCACCAGTCCTGGGCTGACATGGTGGAAGTCGTGTGCCAAAAAAAGATGAAAGCTTATGGCAAGTCGTGGCACAAGCTGAAGAGGACTTCAGAGGACAGGACAGTTGTTGAAGCCCTCCCTATATACCACTTGGAACCCAAGCGAATAATTATAATGTAAGGATAAATCTCTTCAGAATATTTGGACAGTCCTCGATTCCTGGTAATTTTTCCGATAAACTTTACAAAAAAAGAACACTGATATTTTTCTTCAATCCTGCACAAAAAAGGCTTTGAGGATAAGTGTACGTGAGTACGTTTCCAGTAATGGCGACAATAGATTTAAACATGAATAAAATCGCTAAGAAATAATACATTGTTAGTTCAGTTTTTTCAACAAAAGAAAGGCAAAAAAGCATAGATATGACATTTTTTGTTTGTTAGGAATTCCGTTTTCTTATCAATAATGTGCCACTTCCTTATACGTGTAACCTAGATTACCACATGAAGTATTGGAATCATGCTGACATTAGATTGTTAAATATGACTAATTTTCAAGTACTGGTTTTGTAGGGACTTTGTTTGATTGTTTGGAAGATTCCATCATGAGCTGAAATCAGTTAGAGAACCACCGGAAAACCAGCCGGGAGTACTGGACAGCTGTTTCGTCCTGGTTTGGGACTCTTCATCAGTATGCACCCACCGGTGTTCGAACCCAATAGCTTCTGGTTACAAGGCGAGCTAGCTCGTAGACCTTTGAGCCACTGGGACCCGATCCAATGTCCAGTGTATGGATTCTAACTTCTGCCAATTCACGACATAGCGCGACCATTTCGCAATGTCTTCTTCGACGAGTAACTGTCCCCGCCTTCAACCTGCTGTACCCTACTGGTCACGTCTTCCCATTAGAAGCCCATGTAACTACCTACCTGAATAGGGCCAGTCGCAAGTGAGTATTAGATTAATTTTCAAGTATTGGTTTTGTAACGAGCTCGTCTTGTAACCAGAAGATACTGGGTTCGAACCCTGGCGGTGGGTTAATGCGTACTGATGAAGAGTCCCAAACTAGGACCAAGTAGCTGTCCAGTACTCCCAGCTGGTTTTCCAGTGGTTCTCTAACTGATGTCAGATCATCATGAAATCCTCCATCCAATCAAATATAATTAACTCCGTTTAGATTTAGGAAGGAAGACAGTTTAATTGGCCTTCTTATGCTAAGTTGAATAGTGTTCACATTAACACACTCTGAAATATATATATATATATTATTCGGATTTTATTAATCATCAAAATATACAGTCAAAAATTACATCAATTGAAGTCAGTTCCTTTGAAGGTCACTTGTCAGTAGACGTTGGTACCAACAGAAAAGTGTATACTGTCATCACATATTTGTAATGACTAATGTCAAATTGTCATATATATGAGTATTTGTCTGCATGAGTGTGTGTTGTTTGTTATATGAAAAACACGTTCAAACATGATCATCACATTTCACAATATGCTCATAATGTAGGATTAAATTTGCTTTTCTCAATCATCTGTTTTGCTTCACTAGAGTCTGACATATAAGTGATACGTCTATCCCTTTTTTACTTTTTGCTATATTTGGTGTGGTTAAAATATGCAAGGCTTCAGAGGTCAACCTACCTTTGTGTGATTGAAAGCCTTTTCCTCCAAAATAAAACAAATTTTGATTGGAAATGGTTACCCGAAAAAGCTGCTATATAATATTATTATTTTTACGAGTTGATCAAGGATTGATATCAGTTAGAGAACCACTGAAAACTAGCACTGGAGAACTGGACACCTGTTTCGTCTTAGTTTGGGAATCATCGGCAGTACGCACCCACTGGGGTTTGAACCCAGGACTTTCCTTCCGGTTACAAGGCAGTACTGTCCAGTACTCCCTGATTTTCAATGGTTCTCTAAGTGATATCAATCCGTGATCAACTCGACAAAAACAAAACTAACCCTTAAAAACCAACTATAGAAAATATAATATTATCCATAAAAAGGAGCAGAAGGGAAAACAGGAAAAACAAAGAAAAATCTTGGCTATTGACGATAGCCAATCCGTATTGAAAGGAGACAGTCGAACAACTTTAAAGACTAATTGCTTCATACAATATTAAAGTCTATTTCAAGCCCTTCAATTCTATAGAGAAAGCTTTAGTGAATTTTAGAGATATAGCTCCAAAAATGTCACAAAGTAATTGTGTCTTTAGGATAAAGTGTTCAGAATGTGCTACATAGGGGAGAGCAGTAGACAGGTGAAGGTCAGAGTGAATGAACATAGACTGTGCACAAAATGTCCACCTAAAGCCTTGTATAATTAATGTGTTTCATTACATTGACAAATTTTGATCTGATCGTTATTTGGAGAAAACCGATTTAACTGTCTTCGTTCCTAAATCTAAACGGAGTTAATCATATTTGATTGGATGGAGGATTTCACCATGAGCTGACATCAGTTAGAGAACCACTGGAAAACCAACTGGGAGTACTGGACAGCTGTTTCGTCAGCCTAGTTCGGGATTCTTCATCAGTACGCACCCACCGGTGTTCGAACCCAGTATCTTCTGGTTACAAGGCGAGCTCGTAGACCTTTGAGCCACTGGAACCCGATTCAATGAAGCATGAACTCTCACTTCTGTCTAATTCCTGTTGAAATGGTCACTTTTAAAGTACATTTTTATTTAGGAGACATCGATAAAAGCATTCAATGGTTCGGAAACTCAATTTCTTATTCAAGCTACTTTTTTTGCTATAAAATATCCAAGATTTAGTTTGCAGGGATTTTCTTTTCTTACAGTTTATTATCATCGAATGGAATCAGATAATATGAAAAACCAAGAAGTCAAGCGCTTAGACGATTTAGCCACTGGGATGCCTATTTCAATTGACCCATGAATTCCAACTTCTAATACTGATGAGTCTCAAGTTAGGACGAAGCAGCTGTCCAGTAATTCCTAGTTTCCAATGGTTCCCTAACTGATGCCAGTCCGTCATCAAACTAACTCTTTTAACATTAACATGATGCTCGTTCGTGACTGGTTGCAGGGAGAAAAGCCATGACCAGTGTGGTCAATCCATTCTAGCGTGAAGATAAATACTCTACGATGACACTGACTGCTAGTCATGCTAAAATCATCAATAGGTAGGAGTTGGAATTCATGGGCCATTTTATTTTGGTATCAGTGGTTGAATAGTCTACGAGATCGTTTCGTAACCGGAAGGTTATGGGTCTAGACCCAGGTGGGTGCGTTTTTCTGAGGAGTCCCAAACTAGGATTTGACAGCTGTGCAATACTCCCTGGTTTTCAGTGGCTCTCTAACTGACAACTGATCAAAAATAACATATCCAGTGTCCGTCTAAATGATGTAATCCCTTCAAAAATGATTGACCAGAAGGGCATTCAATGTATTCGACACTGAGATTGCATCCACTGAACGATTCTCAATATATATGGTACCATCTCTAACCCATCGCATCCACGAGTATTTATCCTCACACCTGATCAGACTGACCCCTCTGTTCATGACTTCTCACTAGAACTGCAGGTATCTTTATCCTGTAGTCGAAGGTGTCCACAAACCTTTCCACCCAACTGTTAGTGAGTGCTTCTATGGTTCGGCTACTAGAAGGTGAGAGTAACTGGCATTATCTCTGGCCTTGTTTGAATAAGCACCCACCACTAGAATCACATAATAAACACCAAATATTGACCCAAGGAAGTCCCTATGTAGTCGGAAACATGGCTGTGAGGACGATCATACTTACGGTTGTTATCGTAGTGAGTTTTTTGCCGCAGCCGTAAATGACTGGCACCGATTGATGAGTTGTTTTATTTTAGCATTCATACTTGATCAGTATGCATAACTTCTAGCAATAGACTTCATGCGCCTAATTCCTCTGTGCCTACTTTGAACCTCCTTCAGTGCTGCCTTTCTCAAGGTTTCAGATATTTCCACAATTTTCGCATACGCTAGGCAGTCATAAATGGTGCTGAGACCGTCATGCTAGTGGAATAGTTCCTTGAGTTCATGACTTGACATGGATACTGGCCATGTGTTTCTGATGAACTCCATAGCTAGTTGTAGAGTATCATCTCTTTCTGTGATCTGCCTTATTTCCCCTGTCGTAATCTGCAGCTGGCGATGAAGATTCCTGGACAACAGCGACACCGACAGCAACAGAAACAACGATAGACAACAGTCAACATAAATGGAAGAAATCTGAGAGAAACAACCTCCTTCACCTACCTACCTACATACCTGCCTACCTGGGAAGCGTCGTTTCTAACTACAGTTCGACGGAACTGATGAGGATATCAAAGCAGCGGCGATCGGGAAAGCAAGGCAAGCTGTCATTACTCTCAAGTCTGTGTGGAGATCAACAGGACTAACTCAGCAGGAAAAAGAAGATCCGGATTTTCAACTCCAATGTGAAGTCAGTGCTACTTAATATAGGGATCAGAGACTTGGCGCCGTTCCGCGTCACGAAGGCCACTTCGAACAAACTACAGACCTCCATCAACAGCTGTTTTCGCTCAATACTACTCAAGATCAGATGGCTGGCCAGAAAATATCAGCAACAGGGAGGAATGTCTGGCAATGAGCGAACCAATCCAACAGGAACCAATTGTGCAAGAAATAAGCAGGAAGAAATGGAGTGGTTGATTGGATTGGCCATACTCTGAGAAAACAAACTGTCAAGTGACATCACATGCCAGGCCATCACTCGAGTGGAGCCTGAATGGCAAGTGGCGAGTTGGTCGTCAATGCGAGGGTGACATTGAGTGGAGGAGGTCGTGCGAAGAGGAGACGAAAGCATGTGGGCAGATGTGGAGCCAGGTGCAAATGTTGGCGGACAACTGAACGCAATGGAGACGTTCGTGGCTGAAGCCCTATTTTCCTCTAGGAACTAAAGGAGACAATAGTAATACATACCTCTGAATCGTTGCAAACCAGAATTTGAACAGTACTCCTTGATACTCAATGGTTCTCTAATCGACATCAGTCCGTGATCAAATTTGATACTAATCAAATCTCTACATACCATACAACACCTGGAAATTATCTTCTTTTAGGACTGTTTCTCTAAGCACTCAGTTGAATAAATAGTCCAGTGTGGAAGTAGAAACTCTTCATGGAATTGAAGAAGTTTATAATAATCTTTTTGTTTTTTTTAACTCTTGTCAACTCAGAAGATTACCTCATGCATACATGATCCTTATGTGCTATTTTAAAGGGACAAATTAGTCGCATGAACTCAGTTTACCTCAGATCTCAATGAGGAAAGCCAATTGTTAATCATTAAATGTCAATGAAATTATCTTGGTGTACTTAACAGAGAGAGTCTTATGTAAATATACTACTTCATTTTACATTGCATTTTGTATGTTAAAAATGTGTTTACTTTCCAAGCAACTGTTCACTAGAACCTTGTTTTTGGCTATTCTGTTTGTAAAGTATCATGTGTTTGTGACATATGCTACTGACAAGATTTGTAAGTAGTATATAGATGCAGATATATATATATCATCTGCAAGAATATCAAACAACAGAGAGATGGATCTAATGGCAAAGAGAAGAAAGATAAACGATACTTATGAAATAACATGGAAACATGAAAGGAAGACAGACAGACAAAGAGGAACAATATGGAAGACAAGGCAACACTATCGAAGACGTATGCAAATTACGATTCTACTGTATGGCAGACGTATTTTGCCTATATCTGTATATCAAGTTGAAAATAAATATCCATAAGCATATCAAGGGTCTCTCACTCACACAACTTTCTAACTTTGTTTATATAATTCCATTATTTTCCATCGCTTGACTTGATTGGTAGTAGTATTTTCCATATTTCCGGTATGAGTGATGAATCATTCCTATTGCACGCGATGAACCAGGATTCAATATCCAATCGCTGTCTCCACCTACTTATATTACTTGTTAGAATTTTAACCCTCTCCAATCCTCTGTTGACAGAACAAAATGGGTGATCAACCTCTCATCAAGGGAACTAAGCTCTAATGAGATAAAAGTACTTGAAAAAGGATTAAATTTCAACTTAACAGTTAGTAAATTAAAACCAGAGGATGTCACTCCTAACATAGAAGTAGCACTAAGTTCAACAGATAACACGACAACAGAAGAGGTTCGAGCACAATGTGCGTTAACCCTGAAAAATCGAAAGAAAACAAAATCAGACTTAACAAAATTGGAAAGACTAGCTCTAATTAGTCTAAAACAGGATAAAAACATCGTCATCACAAAAGCTGATAAAGGAAACTCTACAGTAGTTTTGGATAAATCTAACTATATCAAGGAAGTCACTTAACACACTGCAACGAAGAATGAAGCCGTCACTGGGTGAACCTAAATGGTTTCATTTAATGCCTAAAACTAATAATGCTAGTAGAATATATGATACTATTAAATTACATAAGACAGGTTACCCCACATGACCAATAGTAGATTTCAGGAATACTCCTACTTATGAATTATCAAAACACTTAGCTACAATATTATGCCCTATTAGAAATCGGTCAAACTCTAGACTAACTAATTCACATGAGACGAAAAAGCAAATAAATGACATTCAGTTAAAGAAT
>OX235272.1:93549450-93595950 GCA_944472155.2 Trichobilharzia szidati
TATCATTTTGTTTCTTTTTTTTGTTGTTCAATGCTTTTATTGATTATACATGAAAAGTTTTAGTTAACCAAATAAAAATATGGCGGTTATCTTAAATTAATAGTTTCTTTAAAAATTAAAAGAAACAGAACACAAATTTAAAGCTTATGTACTTCTGCATTAGTATTTTTGATTTTAATAGGAAAAATATACAAGTATTAAAGTAGGCGTATGATTTTTTAAAATGTGTAGGACAGTTTATCATGGTGAATGTTAGAAGTCGATATGAGTTACACATTATTATTATCATTCCCTTGGGTTCCTAGTGGAACATAGGGCTTCAACTACACGTCTCTACCTATTTCTGTCTTCTGCTGTACTTTTCATCTGCATCCATGTTAGTCCATACTGCTTCAACTCCTCTTCACACTATCTCCTCCATGTCACCCTTCGACGTCCCAATCACAGCTTCCCTTTCGGGTTCCACTCGATCACTGGCCTGACGCCGCGATGTCACCCAGCGAGTGGCCTCCTCAGCGAGTGTCCAATCCATCTCCACTTTCTCCTGCATATTTGTTGAGCGATTGGTTCTTGTTTTGTATGTCCCCATAGTTTCTTGTGATTCTTTCCGGCCGGCCATCTAATCTTCAGTATAGAACGAAGACAGTTCTTGTTGATAAAGGTCTGCAACAGGCTGTTGGAAATATTCTTTGTGACCCGCCAAGTTTCTGATCCGTATAGCAAAACTGACTGACGTGACGTTTGTATTGAAAATCCGAATCACTTTGTTGTTGATGCTGAGTTGAGTGACGAAGATTTCCAGTATTGGTAATTGGAGGATTGAACGGATATATTTCGCTATCAAAATATCGTCACTCAATCTTCGTTCAGTTTCTATCATTGATGTGCATTAGCTAGAAACCTTTCTATAATCTAGAAAGTAGTGAATAGTAAGTAATTTGAAACTCACTAATGAAACCAGCAGTGACCGACAATGTACGATTTTATGGCCTACCTAAAGTGCACAAACTGCGTCTTCTTCTTCTTCAGGTGAAAAAAAGTGATTAGTTCAAATTTTCGGACCTATGAATAAAGAAATTGTGGATTAGAAAAGTATTGATATATCTGACGTTGTCCGAATTTAATATGATATATATATGGATGCATCCTCTCTATTCACGAATATACTACTTGTTGGAATGGTGGTTCAGCAACAGAATGCTCAGCATCCATGCATGTGGCCTATGGTTCGATTCCCGGCGGGCCCACACCTTTACCTACCCTACCTAGATGGTTGTAAGACTGTTGAGGAGGAAAAGTGAGGCGTGACGCTAGCATCGTTATCAGAACGCAAAGGGAAAAAAAATAAGTAATAATGGAACGGTGGACTACATGCATCAACAAACCACTAAAAGATGAATGGACATGGGTATTTCCACTGTTAAGCTTCAAAGAGTTTCTCCTTAAATGTACTATGAATGTAAACTTTGCCTTCAGTAATACATATTACTGGCAAGGAGGTGTGATTCCTTAAGGCTCACGAGTAGGTACTGTTTGTTCTAGAAGGCTTCTTCCCCGTGAAACTTGAAAATAGACTATTGAATCATGTCATCAATCTGTTGGACTAATATTGTCATTATCTTGATGACGCACATGTATAAAAAATAACACATATTAGATGGTCGCCGAAGAAAGTGTCGGTGGGTCGAGCATACACTGAAGAGACTCGCCAAGCTATCACTCGAGTGGGACCTAAATGGAAAAAGACGAGTTGACCGCCAGTCCTGGGCTGACTTGATGGAAGTCGTGTGCCAAAAAAAGATGAAAACTTATGGCAAGTCGTGGCACAAGCTGAAGAGGACTTCAGAGGACAGGACAGTTGTTGAAGCCCTCCCCATGTACCACTTGGAACCCAAGCGAATAATTATAATGTAAGGATAAATCTCTTCAGAATATTTGGACAGTCCTCGATTCCTGGTAACTTTTCCGATATACTGTACAAAAAAGAAAACACTGACATTTTTCTTTAACCCTGCACAAAAAGGCTTTGAGGATAGGTGTACGTGAGTACGTTTCCAGTAATGGCGACAATAGATTTAAACATGAATAAAATCACTAAGAAATAATACATTTCTTAGTTCATTTTTTTTCAACAAAAGAAAGGCAAAAACGTACACATATGACATTTTTTGTTTGTTAGGAATTCGGTTTTCTTATCAATAATGTGCCACTTCCTTATACGTGTGACCTAGATTACCATATGAAGTATTGGAATCATGCAGACATTGGATTGCTAAATATGACTAATTTTCATGTACTGGTTTTGTAGGGACTTTGTTTGATTGTTTGGAATATTTCATCATGAGCTGAAATCAGTTAGAGAACCACCGGAAAACCAGCCGAAAGCACTGGACTGCTGTTTCGTCCTGGTTTGGGACTGTTCATCAGTATATACCCAATAGCTTCTGGCTACAAGGTGAGCTAGCTCGTAGACCTTTGAGCCACTGGGACCCGATCCAATGTCCAGTTTATGGATTCTAACTTCTGCCATTTCGCAATGTCTTCTTCGACGAGTAACTGTCCCCGCCTTCAACCTGCTGTACCCTATTGGTCACGTAGCTACCCACCTGAATAGGACCAGTCGCAAGTGAGTATTAGATTAATTTTCAAGTATTGGTTTTGTAACGAGCTCGCCTTGTAACCAGAAAATACTGGGTTCGAACCCTGGTGAGTTAATGCGTACTGATGAAGAGTCCCAAACTAGGACCAAGTAGGTGTCCAGTACTCCCAGCTGGTTTTCCAGTGGTTCTCTAACTGATGTCAGATCATCATGAAATCCTCCATCCAATCAAATATGATTAACTCAATTTAGATTTAGGAAGGAAGACAGTTAAATTGGCCTTCTTATGCTCAGTTGAATAGTGTTCACATTAACACACTCTGAAATATATATATATATATTATTCGGATTATATTAATCATCAAAATATACAGTCAAAAATTACATCAACTGAAGTCAGTTCCTTTGAAGGTCACTTGTCAGTAGACGTTGGTACCAACAGAAAAGTGTTGTATACTGTCATCACATATTCGTAATGTCTAATGTCAAATTGTCATATATATGCGTATTTGTCTGCATGAGTGTGTGTGTGTTTGTTATATGGAAAACACGTCCAAACATGATCATCATATTTCATAATATGCTCATAATGTAGGATTAAATTTTTGTTTTTCTCAGTCATCTGTTTTGCTTCACTAGAGTCTGACATATAGGTGATACGTCTATCCCCTTTTTTTACTATTTGCTATATTTGGTGTGGTTAAAACATGCAAGGCTTTAGAGGTCAACCTATCTTTGTATGATTGAAAGCCTTTTCCTCCAAAATAAAACAAATTTTGATTGGAAATGGTTACCCAAAAAAGCTGCTATATAATATTATTATTTTTACGAGTTGATCACGGATTGATATCAGTTAGAGAACCACCGGAAAACCAGCACTGGAGAACTGGACACCTGTTTCGTCCCAGTTTGGGAATCATCGGCAGTGTACGCACTCACTGGGGTTTGAACCCAGGACCTTCCTTCCGGTTACAAGGCAGTACTGTCCAGTACTCCCTTATTTTCAATGGTTCTCTAAGTGATATCAATCCGTGATCAACTCGTAAAAACAAAACTGTCCCTTACAAACCAACTATAGAAAATATAATATTATCCATAAAAAGGAGCAGAAGGGAAAACAGGAAAAAAATGAAAAATCTTGGCCATTGACGATAGCCAATCCATATTGAAAGCAGAAAGTCGAACAGCTTTAAAGACCACTTGCTTCGTACAATATAAAAGTCTGTTTCAAGCCCTCCAATTTTATAGAGAAAGCTTAAGTGAATTTCAGAGATATGGCTTCAAAAATGTCACAAAGTAATTGTGTCTACGGGATAAAGTGTTCAGAATGTGCTACATAGGGGAGAGCAGTAGACAGGTGAAGGTCGGAGTGAATGAACGTAGACTGTGCACAAAATATCCACCTAAAAGCTTGTATAATTAATGTGTTTTAATACATTGACAAATTCTGACCAGATCGTTATTTGGAGAAAACCGATTTAATTGTCTTCCTTCCTAAATCTAAACGGAGTTAATCATATTTGATTGGATGGAGGATTTCATCATGAGCTGAAATCAGCTAGAGAACCAGCGGAAAACCAGCCGGGGGTACTGGAGAGCTGTTTCGTCCTGGTTTGGGGCTCTTCATCAGTGTGCACCCAAAGGTGTTCGAACCCAATAGCTTCTGGATACAAGGCGAACTCATAGACCGTTAAGCTACTAGAACCCGATTCAATTAACCATGATCTCTCACTTCTGTCTAGTTCGTCTTCAGATGGTCACTTTCAAAGTACTTTATTATTTAGGAGACATCGATAAAAGCATTCAATGGTTCAGACACTGAATTTCTTATTGAAGCTACTTTTCTTGCTATAAAATATCCAAGAGTTAGTTTGCAGGGATTTTCTTTCCTTTCAATTTTTATCATGGAATGTTGTCAGATAGGGAAACATGAAAAACCAAGAAATCAAGCACTTAGACGATTTAGCCACTGGGACGCCTATTCATTGACTCATGAATTCCAACTTCTAATGCTGATGAGTCTCAAGCTAGGACAAAGCAGCTGTCCAGTACTTCCTAGTTTCCAATGGTTCCCGAACTGATGCCAGTCCGTCATCAAACTTGAAACAAATCAAATCTGTACAAACTAACTCTTTTAACATTAACATGATGCTCGTTCGTGACTGGCTGCAGGGCGAAGTTCTGCTGAAAAGTCATGACCAGTGTGGTCAATCCATTCAGGCGTGAAGATAAATACTCTCCGATGAAACTGACTGCTAATCATGCTAAAATCATCAATACGTAGGAGTTGGAGTTCATGGGCCATTTTATTTTGGTATCAGTGGTTGAATAGTGTACGAGATCGTTTCGTAACCGGAAGGTTATGGGTCTAGAGCCAGGTGGTTGCGTTTTTTTCTTGAGGAGTCCCAAACTGGGATGTGACAGCTGTGCAATACTCCCTGGTTTTTAGTGGCTCTATAACTGACAACTGATCAAAAATAACATATCCAGTGTCCATCTAAATGATGCAATCCCTTCAAAAATGGGCTGTCAGTGTATTCGACACTGAGATTGAATCCACTGACCGACTCTCGATATATAGCGCCATCTCTAACCCATCGCATCCACGAGTATTTATCGTCACACCTGATCAGATTGACCCCTCTGTTCATGACTTCTCACTAGAACTGCAGGCATCTTTATCCTGTAGTCGAAGGTGTCCATAAAACCTTTCCATCCAACTGTTAGTGAGTGCTTCTATGGTTCGGCTACTAGAAGGTGAGAGTAACTGGCATTATCTCTGGCCACTTTGAATAAGCACCCACTAGAATCACATAATAAACACCAAATATTGACCCAAGAAAGTCCCTATGTAGTCAGAAACATGGCTGTGAGGACGATCATACTTACGGTTATTATCGTAGTGAGTTTTTCGCCGCAACCATGGATGACTGGCACCGGTTGATGAGTTGTCTTATTTTAGCATTCATACTTGATCAGTATGCATAACTTCTAGCAATAGACTTCATGCGCCTAATTCCTCTGTGCCTACTTTGAACCTCCTTCAGTGCTGCCTTTCTCAAGGTTTCAGATATTTCCACAATTTCCGCATACGCTAGGCAGTCATAAATGGTACTGTGACCGTCATGCTGGTGGAATAGTTCCTTGAGTTCATGACTTGACATGGATACTGGCCATGTGTTTCCGACGAACTCCATAGCTAGTTGTAGAGTATCATCTCTTTCTGTGATTTGCCTTATTTCCCCTGTCGTAATCTGCAGCTGCTGATTGGTAAATGCTAACAAATTCTGACGGAAACTTTCTGTCTTCAAGGATGAGATAGCCGTTTCTATGCCAAAAATTATACGAAAGTGATATATACCGCCAGTGTCATCAGCGAGTATTTGTCCTCACACTCGACTTGGTCACAAATTCCCGCCAGAAATCCAGTCAACATCTTCATATAGCCAGTCACTAGTGAGCATCAGATTAATCTGTAAGTGTTAGTTTGGGTGATGATGGATCATGGGTACATATTGCTGAATTTTCCTGACTGCGGTAGACTGGATAATGCAACAGACAGACAGCG
This sequence comes from Trichobilharzia szidati, assembly GCA_944472155.2. Lineage (NCBI taxonomy): Eukaryota > Metazoa > Platyhelminthes > Trematoda > Strigeidida > Schistosomatidae > Trichobilharzia > Trichobilharzia szidati. The sequence continues at coordinate 93,555,618 of OX235272.1, forward strand.
GGCCGGGCAGCTAGGAAACAGGCATAAAATGCACCCACACAAAAAACTTAGAGGATCTGGACTTCACCGATGGCATTTGTCTGATTTCCCACAAAATGGAAGATATGCAAGTGAAAAGCAACAAGTTGGCGATAGGAGAAGCATCAGAGATAGGACTTCAGATGAACATAGAGAAAACAGAGGTGATGAAGATTCCTGGACAACAGCGACAGCAACAGCAACAGCAACAACGATAGACAACAATCAACATAAATGGGAGGAACCTGAGAGAAACAACCTCCTTCACCTACCTACCTACCTACCTACCTAACTGGGAAGCATCGTTTCAACTACAGGCCGACGGAACTGATGAGGATATCAAAGCAGCGGGGATCGGGAAAGCAACACAAGCTGTCATTACTCTCAAGTCTGTGTGGAGATCAACAGGACTAACTCAGCAGGAAAAATAAGATCCGGATTTTCAACTCCAATGTGAAGTCAGTGCTACTTAATATAGGGATCAGAGACTTGGCGCCGTTCCGCGTCACGAAGGCCACTTCGAACAAACTACAGACCTCCATCAACAGCTGTTTTCGCTCAATACTACTCAAGATCAGATGGCCGGCCAGAAAATATCAGCAATAGGGAGGAATGTCTGGCAATGAGTGAACCAATCCAACAGGAACCAATTGTGCAAGAAATAAGCAGGAAGAAATGGAGTTAGGTGGATTGGATTGGCCATACTCTGAGAAAACAAACTATCAAGTGACATCACACGCCAGGCCATCACTCGAGTGGAGCCTGAATGGCAATTGGCGAGTTGGTCGTCAATGTGAGGGTGACATTGAGTGGAGGAGGTCGTGCGAAGAGGAGACGAAAGCATGTGAGCAGATGTGGAACCAGGTGCAAATGTTGGCGGACAACTGAACGCAATGGAGACGTTCGCGGCTGAAGCCCTATTTTCCTCTAGGAACTAAAGGAGACAATAGTAATACATACCTCTGAATCGTTGCAAACCAGAATTTGAACAGTACTCCTTGATACTCAATGGTTCTCTAATCGACATCAGTCCGTGATCAAATTTGATACTAATCAAATCTCTACATACCATACAACACCTGGAAATTATCTTCTTTTAGGACTGTTTCTCTAAGCACTCAGTTGAATAAATAGTCCAGTGTGAAAGTAGAAACTCTTCATGGAATTGAAGAAGTTTATAATAATCTTTTTGTTTTTTTAACTCTTGTCAACTCAGAAGATTACCTCATGCATACATGATCCTTATGTGCTATTTTAAAGGGACAAATTAGTCGCATGAACTCAGTTTACCTCAGATCTCAATGAGGAAAGCCAATTGTTAATCATTAAAATGTCAATGAAAATTTAAATTATTTGAATGAAGGCTAATCTTATTTTATTCAGATTATGTATACACCGTGTATAAAGGGAAGTCTTCCACTTCATTGCCTACTGAAGCTGGTGTCCCTCAAGGCGCTGTCCTTTCTCCTTTTCTTTTTTCTTTCTTCTTACATGACGTGCCTCAGTCTGATGAAATAAACTTTGTGAAGTACGCTGATGATTTAACTGTTTAAATGGCTGTTAACTCCCAGCTAGATTGTACCAAAATAAATAGCTTTCTGTCGGGAGTCAGTAAATGATCTGAGTCCAACGGTATTAAACTGAATCCTTCTAAATGTCAAACTGTTAATTTCAGCTTAAGATGTAAACGACAGTTAAAAGACGCCGTCGACTCTCATGACAGTTGTAAGATTGATGACAATGATATAGGAATTAAATCAGAAATTAAGTATCTTGGACTTATTCTCTCTTCGGATCTCTCCTGGTCTTCCCATGTCTCAGCGATCTCCAGTAAAATATTCCGCCTGACATTTTACAGTAAGAAGTTAAGGCACTCAGGTATAACTCAACCCCTCATCTTACAGTTCATAAACTCTTGCATCCTACCTATTCTTCTTTATTGTTCACCCTTATTCTTTCCTGGTTTGCTTAAAAAGGACTATGTCACAATTCGTAGAATGCTGAAGACTGTCAGTAGGATGAGTGGTGTCCCAGTGGACCACATAGTTAACGTCGTTGTCGACAGGCACTTGACTTCGTGCAGTAAATTTGCTAAAGGGATTTTGTCTGACTTGGAGCATCCACTTCACCCTCAGCTTTCACCTTGCATCTCCTCAGGTAGAACAAGAAGTAACTTCAGAAAACTGTATGCTCGCACGTCTAAGTATAAAAATTCTGTGATACCGTACTTGGCACGTATTTCATGTGATGAAAATAGTGTCAGGCAAGAATTAACTAACCTTTTTTCATCTAGTAGATAAACAATCTCCTCCATCCATCCTTATATACCTTCAAGTTTTACTCTTATTATTTCTATTATATATATGGTCCTGTTGATTCTTTGTTTTTACTTTCATAACTGCAAACACCAACTTATCTCTATGACTACTGTAATCTCTTGTTTTTCCCCTCACCATATCATGTAAAGAGAACATTATATTCAATATTCTTAATCATGCAAGGATTTGTATACCGCATCGACAATACTGTGTGAAACAAGCCCACGGCAATTTCCACTTGTATTATTAATATTACCTTAGCTGCTATCATTATTATTATTTCCATTTTATATGCTGCATGTTTCTTTTTTGATATTACCCCTATTGTAAATGTAGAAAAATTTTCTGTGTGATTAATTTTATTTATAATTTGAGGAAATTAGATGCAATATTGTGATTAATGCTGAAAATTCTATTCTGTATCACAAGTACTCTTTTTGGAATAAAGTAAATTATTATTATTACTATTATTATTATTATCTTGGTGTACTTAACAGAGGTCTTATGTAAATATACTACTTCATTTTACATTGCATTTTGTATGTTAAAAATGTGTTTACTTTCCAAGCAACTGTTCACTAGAACCTTGTTTTTGGCTATTCTGTTTGTAAAGTATCATGTGTTTGTGACATATGCTACTGACAAGATTTATAAGTAGTATATAGATGCAGATATAAATTTATATATCATCTGCAAGAATATCAAACAACAGAGAGATGGATCTAATGGCAAAGAGAAGAAATAAACGATACTTATGAAATAACATGGAAAACATGAAAGGAAGACAGACAGACAGACAAAGAGGAACAATATGGAAGACAAAGCAGTACCATCGAAGATACATGCAAATTACGATTCTACTGTATGGTAGACGTATTTTGCCTATATCTGTATATCAAGTTGACAATAAAAACCCATAATCATATCAAGGTACTCACTCACACAACTTTCTAACTTTGTTTATATAATTCCATTATTTTCAATCGCTTGACTTCATTGGTAGTAGTATTTTCCATATTTCCGGTATGAGTGATGAGTCATTCCTATTGCACGCGATGAACCAGGATTCAATATCCAATCGCTGTCTCCACCTACTTATACTACTTGTTAGAATTTTAACCCTCTCCCATCCTCTGTTGACAGAACAAAATGGGTGATCAACCTCTCATCAAGGGAACTAAGCTCTAGTGAGATAAAAGTACTTGAAAAAGGATTAAATTTCAACTTAACAGTTAGTAAATTAAAACCAGAGGATGTCACTCCTAACATAGAAGTAGCACTAAGTTCAACAGATAACACGACAACAGAAGAGGTTCGAGCACAATGTGCGTTAACCCTGAAAAATCGAAAGAAAACAAAATCAGACTTAACAAAATTGGAAAGACTAGCTCTAATTAGTCTAAAAGAGGATAAAAACATCGTCATACAAAAGCTGATAAAGGAAACTCTACAGTAGTTTTGGATAAATATGACTATATCAAGGAAGTCACTTAACACACTGCAACGAAGAATGAAGCCGTCACTGGGTGAACCTAAATGGTTTCATTTAATGCCTAAAACTAATAATGCTAGTAGAATATATGATACTATTAAATTACATAAGACAGGTTACCCCACATGACTAGTAGTAGATTTCAGGAATACTCCTACTTCTGAATTATCAAAACACTTAGCTCTAATATTATGCCCTATTAGAAACCGTTGAAACTCTAGACTAACTAATTCACATGAGATGAAAAAGCAAATAAATGACATTCAACTAGAGAATGATGAAAAAATGGTTAGTTTTGATATAACTAGTCTTTATACTAACATACCAATCAATATGGCCTTGGAAGCAGTTAAAAAAGAACTAACTGCAGATACCGAATTCACTCATAGGACAAAGCTGCCCACTGAAAAAATTATTTAAGGAATTCAGTTATGCCTCACATCTGCTGTCTTCAAATATATAAACAAACAGAAGGTGTAGCAATGAGATCACCAATATCCCCTATCGTAGCAGATATCTTTATAGACAGCTGGGAAAATATAGCTCTTAATACATTTAATCCTACTCCAAAAATATGATGGGGATTTGTGGATGACACTTTCACAGTGTCAAAAACACAACATATCTCTAGCTTCTTCACACATATAAACACACTAGTAAAGGGAATAAAATTCACATTTGAATCGGAAAATGAACAAGGAGAATTAGCTGTGATGTTAGATTGTAAAATAAAACGAACAGAAGAATGCAAACTGCACACTAGCGTTATAAAAAGCCAACGCATTCTGCTAGTAGATATTTAGACTTTAATTCATCTCATCCGTCGTTGTCTGTAAAGGCTGGCTTAGTTAAGTGTCTGCCTAACAAACCGAGCAGTAGCACTAAGTAGTACAAGAAAAATCCTAAATGATGAAATGAAACAGATAGAAGAATAGGTGGTTGGTGTCAAATAACTAACTATCCTATAAAATTCATTAGGAATATCAAAAAAGGTCAAAAGCAAAATAAAAATAATGGTGAAACTAATAATGATAACATAAATAAGAGAGAATATAATGCATCTACGGTTTTACCATATAAGGAGGGGATATCTGAGACCCTACGCAGGATTCTCAATAAAGCAGGAATTAGGGTATCACTTAAACCTACAAGCTCACTCAGGCAGGGACAAGCTGTGTAGGTTAAAGGACCCTGTTGACCCAATTAGACAAAATAATATAATTTACAAAATACCTTGCAATGACTGTGAGTGAGGTCAACAATGTAGGTCAATCAAACCAGTAGATGGGGAGTAGTGAGATTATCATAACATAAGAATTTAGCTAAGGTTAGAATGATTGACCCCGGGAAGATAAGTAATTTAGAAAAAGACTCAGCACTGCATTGCACTTCATGCATTAACAGACAATTAAACACACAATAGGGTGGGTGGGAGAGGGTTAAAATTCAAAAAGTAATATAGGTAGGTGGAGTGAGTGAGAGAGTGAGAATACTGAATCCTGGTTCATCGAATCCACACCCAACACGAATGATTCATCACTCATACCAGAAATATGGAAAATATTACTACCAATCAAATCAAGAGATGAGAAGTAGTGGAATTATATAAACGAAGTTGGAAATTTGTGTGAGTGTTGCCTTGATATAATTATGAGCAGCAGTAAACTGTGCTCTAAACGTTATCAGTAAATATTACTGTATAACACTGTGAAACTTTATCAAAATAAATTTTACCCATAATGGAATTATACTCTACCACAGTGCACAAATTCTATTCTTATATCAATTAGCAATAAATAATTCCTTTACCAATTCTCTTATCTCCTACCGTTACACGCTGACTGACTGTGATTGCATTGAAAAAGAATCATACCACCACCTGCTGTGCGTCTTGGGATTGAGTGTGAAAATTGCTTTCATGCAGTTTTCAAGTAACATCAAGTGACAGCTTTGTATCTTTTTTTTATAGGAAATAAAATATGATCTTTTCAGGGAAAGTGTCTGATTTGAAAACAGAACAAAAATTAAGCATTTTCAATGTTCAACATATTCGAAAAATATCGTTAAACGATGCTGATACCTGCACATATGCTGTTGCTCAGTTAGAGGATACTTAATACGTGAAGGAATGTAGTTGAATGTGTTTGTAGCAGTCGGTGTTAAATTGGACAGTTTGGCTATTGAATACTTCATAGGCATTTTATGATAGTTAAAGTTTAATTATTGTAAATGTGTATACCTCTTAGCTGGTGGTGGTTATATTGTATCGATCGAAATCTATGTGTGTTGTGGTCTGAACACACTGAAAATTGACCTTTGCATCATTCTTTTGTATAGTTGACCAAAACTTCCTTGAGTTACGCAGGATCACCAAAAATGTCCCAGTGACACAGTCAAAAGATATTTGCTTGTAATAAAATCTACGATACTCAACAATGCCTTTATGGATGGTAGGTATACAGATCAAATAAGATATCAGCTGTAAAGCCATGTACTGAGGAGAATCAAGAAGAATATTCCCAACATGGTGGGATCTAAAATTCTGTCAGCAAGAATTGCAGGCAACTATAAACAATAGGAACCCAAACCGAAACGACCTTCGAACGCACAAACGACCTTGAGAAACCATTTAGGTGACTCTGTTGTTTCTAGAAGTAATTATGGATGCTCTACACCTTTTTCGTTGTAAATTCGCCCCGGATCTTGTTTTTTATTACTTTTTGGATAACGGACTGATTGTAAGGTCGAAAATTTGTCAGTGCGGAGGTGATATGCATATGCAAAAATACACAAACTGCATTGATGGGTTTGTGCAATGGATACTGGGTATCGAGGCGATTCCTAATCGCGGTGCAGGTGTATTGTTGCCTATTATCCAGCACTTAGTGCTGCCTGGGACCACTATTCAAACAGACGAATGGAGCAGCAACGGTCAATTGTCGAATCTCGAGTATATTCATCATGTAGTCAACCACACAAACGGTTTTCGCAATCCTTTGGATGGAACTCATACCAATTCAATCGAAAGTTTCTGCAGCCACCTAAGAAAACGGATTAGATTGGTGAATGGATCTAGAAATCCAAGGATATACAGTTATCTTGATGAGTTTATGAATAGAACTTGGTTTAACTTCAGTATGAAGACACCTGTGAGAAATTGGGAGATTTATTTGCAACATATACGAGAACGTTATCCATTGTAACTATATTTTAACATTGCATTACTTATATATAAGCGATTTTTTACAATTATGCGTCACCTACCCACCTACCTACCTACTTACCTACCTACCTACCTACCTAACTGGGAAGCATCGTTTCAACTACAGGCCGACGGAACTGATGAGGATATCAAAGCAGCGGAGATCGGGAAAGCAAGGCAAGCTGTCATTACTCTCAAGTCTGTGTGGAGATCAACAGGACTAACTCAGCAGGAAAAAGAAGATCCGGATTTTCAACTCCAATGTGAAGTCAGTGCTACTTAATATAGGGATCACAGACTTGGCGCCGTTCCGCGTCATGAAGGCCACTTCGAACAAACTACAGACCTCCATCAACAGCTGTTTTCGCTCAATACTACTCAAGATCAGATGGCGGGCCAGAAAATATCAGCAACAGGGAGGAATGTCTGGCAATGAGCGAACCAATCCAACAGGAACCGATTGTGCAAGAAATAAGCAGGAGGAAACGGAAGTGGATTGGATTGGTCATACTCTGAGAAAACAAACTGCCAAGTGACATCACATGCCAGGCCATCACTCGAGTGGGACACGAATGGTAAGCGGCGAGTTAGTCTTCAGTGCGAGGGTGACATTGAGTGGAGGAGGTCGTGCGAAGAGGAGACGAAAGCATGTGGGCAGATGTGGAGCCAGGTGCAAATGTTGGCGGAGAACCGAACGCAATGGAGACGTGTGGCTGAAGCCCTATGTTCCTTTAAGAAATAAAGGGAACAATAATAATAAATAATATCTTCTCTGAGCTGGATGGTTTAGCTGCGAAACCTTCGTTGGCTTACTAGACGACATCCTCAATGCATACTTCAACTTGAAGTAAGTTTTTAAATTCCCCACGAGTAGTTAAGTCATCTCTGGATATCCACGAAACTTCGTCAAATGATACCTACCATCAAACAAATCAACCAAATCAAAAGTCTACAATGAAACCACACGGAAAATTGTCCTACTATATGTGAAGAACATCTGTGAAATCACTGCAAGACTACTCAAATCTTTTGGAATTGATGTCGTCCAAAAAACCAACAAAATCACTTCACTCGCCTCTTTCTCAACCAAAAACTCAACAGGCGAAGAAGACAAAAGCCAACTTCATTTAAGAGATAAATTTCAACAATTATGAAAAACATTACGCTGGTCAAAGTGGTTGCCTTCTTCGTTTTCGCATCCAAGAACATAAATTGGCTGTCAAAAGACACCATATCCACTTCCTCATGTCATTGTATGCAGACGATCACGAACACCTACTCGCATGGAATAATGTTCAAATTCTAGACAGAGGAACACAATAAAAAAACACCAGAGAATTTCCCAGAAGCCTGATATTCAGGTGAATCTGCAAATCAATAGACATTGACATAGACAAGATTTACCAATCCATAGGGAGGGAATCACACGAACTAAAGGTCAACTTCCAATTCAGGTAAATAATCAATACCAATACAAGTGGGTTAGAGGGTGAGAAAACACAAAAGCAACCAATCATTTTCAAGGTTGACTAATAAACTCGTGGGGAAATTTAAAAGTTTCGCAAATAAACCACCCAGTCAGTAGAACATGACTACATCAGAAAATATAGCAAAAATAAGTCATTACTGATGAATTAAAATGTGATGAGTATTCACTGTAAGATTAGGAGTAGACCAAGTTGATCGTGTTGGATAATCAAAAAGTAATACGTTCATTCTCATTACATTATGAATGGCGTTATTCAGCTGACATTTTGAGAATTGTCAGGTTTTAGATAAATCCACTTTTGCTAGTACCTTAAGCTTTCCATACAAACCTGAAGATTGGGTGATGGTTGACCAGATAGTAGAAGCAATAATGAACTCAAACAAGCAACCAACCAGACAACAGGCTGTCACCCAATGAATATAGAGAGGGAAATGGAAATGATTCCAAAGCACACAATGGGGAAACCTTCAAGAGAAATCCTACTCTTGGCAGACTGTCAAACAGCACCCAAATGGAAAGAAACAGGATGGGTGTCTGACAGTGACATAGAGAAGAGTGTTGTTAGATGAATGGAGGCTATCGGAAGGAAGCCCTGTCTGCAAAGCGCGTCTGCAATCTTGAAGGAACTTATTTCTCTTCAGAGATTCGAATCCGTGTCACCCAGTGTTATTAGAGTCAGAGTCATTACCACTGAGTTTCCCGCCTATCAATTCCAACCATCTAATAACAGCAACTCAGAGTGCCCGTGATAGCTAGCCACCTAGGACAATTGCTGGTCACATTTGTAAATATAACTGATAGATATTCAAGTGTTGGTTTGTAGGGATTTGATTGGTTACAGGATCTTCGTCATGAGCTGACATTAGTTAGAGAACCACTGGAAAACCAGCTGGGAGTACTGGACAGCTGTTTCGTCGTAGTTTGGGACTCTTCAGTAGTACGCACCCACCGGGATCGGGTCCCAGTGGCTTAATGGCATACGAACTCGCCTTGTAACCAGAAGGTCCTGGGTTCGAATCCCGGTGGGTGCATACTGTTGAAGAGTCCCAAACTAGGACGGAGGGAACAGCTGTCCAGTACTCGCAGGTTTTCCAATGGTTCTCTAACTAATGTCAGCTCATGATGAAAATCCTATAACTGATAGAATTCAGTCTGCATCAACCCCAAGGACTAGAGGCACGACATCAAAACGCTTAGAAGATAATTTTGAGGAGGGATTAAAAGCCGATTATCCTGATCAATAATAATATAAAGTTCAGTATGTAAATAAAATAAAAGTTTTCGACTAAATTTAATTAATTTTATCCTATTCAGTGGAAAATTAATTGCATTATCCATGAAGAATGATAATAGCAAATATCTGACCAATCAATCAATCATTGATAATATAATAATAATAGAAATTGTAAACATAATGAATTTTATTATTTCTGTCTATAAAAATTATCAAATTGTTCAACTGTGCTTAATTGTTTGTGTCTGAATTTTTTGAAATGTATTCCGTATACTAGAAAGTTAAAATTCTGTTTTCAATAATAAATTCATATGATAAATGTCTAATGGTATTATTGATTATTTCGATACTCTTGTTGATCGACACATACAGAGTTTTCAGTTATGCTTTGTTTTTATTTCCATGTATAAAACATTTTGATGCTGAGTTTCATTTCAAGTTATGTATAGTTAGTTAGCTACGAATAATTTCAGAAGAGAAATTCAACTAACAAGCACCGTAATAATATTATTATTGTTTCCTTTAATTCCTAGAGGAACATAGGGCTTCAGCCGCACGTCTCCATTGCGTTCGGTTCTCTGCTAAAGTTTTCACCTGGCTCCAAGTCGCCCACATCCTTTCATCTCCTCTTCGCATGACCTCCTCCACTCCATGTCACCCTCGCATTGACGACCAACTCGCCGCTTCCCTTTCGGATTCCACTCGAGCAATGGCTTGTCTAGTGATGTCACTTGATGGTTTCCTCAGAACCGTAATAATAACTGTTCTTTAATTATTTTTCTCAGATTTGACCACGGATTGATATCAATTAGAGTAATGGATGCAGTTGTTTCGTCCCAGTTTGTTACCCCTCAGCAGCATGTTAGCATGGTCCCCCCTCCTCCTCCAAACAAATTAACACTTGAAAATTAATCTGATGCTCACTGGTAACTGGCTACAGGATGATGTTCACTAGAGTTCTAGTGGGAAGTCGTGATCGATGGGGTCCACTAGGTTGAGCATGTGGACAAATACTCGCCAATTAGACTGGCTATAGACAGAGCTACAAATCACGGATTGACCGAAGTTAGAATTCATGGACAATTGTACTGCGCTCCATTGGCTGAATGATCAACCAACTCCTTTCATAACCAGAAGATATCTTCTTTGATCCCAGACGATCCCAGTCCTGAGTGAAGAGTCGTAAACTAGGACGAAACAGTTGTCCATTACTCACTGGATTTCAATCCTTGGATAAAATCTGAATTCAAAATAAGTTGATTCTAATGGCGCTTATCGAAAATTTCTCTGCTTTGATTAACACAGGCTTGTACTTCACAGGAGTCGATGGATTCATTCAAGACGTACCAAGAAGTACCAAGCTAATGACTGCTCAGAGATAATATACACGTTTTATAAGGCTTCCCTATAATCTCATATATAATCAACCGACATGAAATATATGAAAATATGAAATTATAGAGCAATAAATATAACGACAAACATAAATTTATTGCCCGACAAAATTCGAGCGCAAAAAATTGCTAAGACAAACGGTAGTCCTAAGGAAATCGACAACACATACACATATGTTTCTGAATATTCTTATCTAATACTGGGGAAAGAAAAGTATCTAAGTCATCAAAAATCAAATGAGTTGTTACTTTTCAGTGTAAATTTTTGATCTAAACAATTTTAAGAACATATTTGTAGAATGCTCCTCAGCCATATGGGATATCCTGGCTAAATTCACGTCATGGCCGATGCACTCCTGAATCTTGTCTTCCCAGTAACAAGCCTGGATAAAAGAGAAGATTGGACATGAGGTTGGTTAGTAACCCCATTCCTTAAAAGCAGCATAACTGTTGCTAACAATTCATGATGCAGAATATGAAAAAAGGACTTAAGGACAATCAATAAAATTCTGTTGGTATGCATTCATTCAGGTTCATTAATGATTCGGAAGCTGGAAATTTATGTCTTCTTAATACGATTACGAAACCGAAAAACTGGTCGAAGAAGCAGCAAAGACAGGACTCCAGGTGAACATAGACAAGACGGAGGTTATGAAGATAACCAACCAACCAACAACAACAACAACAGCAACATCCACCGCCAATCACCATCAACGGGAGAGATTTGAACGAGGTTTCTTCATTCACTTATCTAGGGAGCATTGTCTCAACCACAGGAGGAACGGACGAGGATGTCAATTCGAGAATCGGAAAGGCGAGAAACACATTCATCAATCTGAAACCAATCTGGAAATCTTCGTCACTCAACTCACCATCAACAACAAAATTCGGATTTTCAATACAAACGTCAAGTCAGTCACTTCTTCTATACGGATCAGAAACTTGGCCAGTGTGTCACAAAGAATATTTCCAACAGCCTGTTGCAAACCATTATCAACAACTAACTGTCTTCGTTCTATACTGAAGATCAGATGGCCGGTCGGAAAGAATCACCAACAAGAAACTATGGGAACAAACAAAACAAGAACCAATCACTGAAGAAATAAGCAGGAGAAAGTGGAGATGGATTGGACACTCGCTGAGGAGGCCGCTGGGTGACATCGCGCGTCAGGCCAACGCTCGAGTGGAACCCGAAAGGGAAGCGGCGAGTGGGACGTCCAAGGGTGACATGGAGGAAGAGTTGAAACAGTATGGACTAACATGGATGCAGGTGAAAATTACAGCAGAAGACAGAAGCAAGTGGAGGCGTGTAGTTGAAGCCCTATGTTTCACTAGGAACCCAAGGGAACAATAATAATAATACGATTATCTTAATTCTTGATTGACACTCAGAAAGAAAACTGATGGATGGGTTTCAGTGTTTGTAATTTCCTCCTCCAAAAGACCCTTGCCCTTCAAAGTGATAGATTCCAGTGTTTATACCTAACTCAATTCGTGAAGCAATATCATATTTGTAAACCAGTATATTGTACTTGAGTGTGTTACATATGTTGAAAGCCCTTGTGATCAGTCATATGTGAAGAGTTACAGGATTTCATCATGAGCTGACATTGGTTAGAGAACCATTGGAAAACCTGTCCAGTACTCCCAGGTTTTCCAATGGTTCTCTAACCAATGTCAGCTCATGATGAAATCCTGTAACCAATCAATTAAATCCTTACAAACCAACACTTGAATCTCATATCAAGTTGAAAATTATTATCAACTTTAATTTCCTTCGTTATCGTGCGGAATTAAATAATCATTGTATTTATGCAAACTTGTGCATATTAATGGGATTGTGAAGCTACTTTTGAGAATGGAATCGGCGAAAAGATAGTTGTCTTTGCTGAACTACTTGTTCTTTTCTCTTTGCAAACGTGCAAACATTGATGTCAATAGAATAATTTGTGGTGAGAGCTGGCTGCTAGCCAAAGTTGGTAGACAGTAATTGATGTCAATGTTTATGTCCCCAATATTGGTGGTGAGAAAATGAGAACAAAGGCTTTGCGTAGGCGGATACAGTTAGCACATGGATGATCTGACACAGCCACAAAGAGATGCAAGGTTAACTTTCTGTGAGAAACAACCAATCAAAAGACTGTATTTTCTACTAACAATAATCTACAATAATGTACATTAAAATCTATAAATATGTGTTGATTTTCTTTAATAAACGATCTGTTGCCTGGAGCTTGTCTTCTGTTGTTACTGTTGACGTGTTTTAAAAGAATCTTGAATCCACCAGTGACAAATTCACTTCAGTGGAAAAGAAACGTGACGAAGTGAATTTTAAATTTGAACTTAAGTGTCACACCGGTTTGAAGTCTCATATATATCTTCTAAATTCCTTGTGACTTAGTACACGCTTAGGATATTAAATAAGTTTATTATCTAGGTAACAGTAATTGTTAAAAGCTATTGATTAATACTAGTCATCTTTCTGAGATTATGACAATGAGTTTCACTTTGATGTTCTACATATGTTAGTGTTTAACGGTATGAACTCGTCGAAGAGTTGTTTCAATGTGTATTTATGGAGTTCCTTATATGTATTTACATAAGGAAACAATGATTCTGTATTCTAAACACCTAATATTTATCTTTTTGGCTACAAAATAAAAGTAGTCGCATACCTCGTTTACCTACCTACCAGGGAAGCATCGTTTCAAATGCAGGCGGATGAAGATATCAAAGCAGCGAGGATCGGGAAAGCAAGGCAAGCTGTCATTACTCTCAAGTCTGTGTGGAGATCAACAGGACTAACTCAGCAGGAAAAACAAGATCTGGATTTTCAACACCAATGTGAAGTCAGTGCAACTATACTGATCGCAGACTTAGTGTCGCGTCACGAACAAACTACAGACCTTCATCAACAGCTGTCTTCGCTAAATACTACTCAAGATCAGATTGCTGGCCAGAAAAGATCAGCAGCAGGGAGGGATCTCTGGCAATGAGCGAATTGACCCAGCAGGAACCGATTGTGCAGCAAGTATACAGGAAGACATGAAGGTGGATTGGATTGGCCATACTCTGAGAATACAAATCATCAAGTGACATCACACGCCAGGCCATCACTCGAGTGGAACCCTAATGGTAAGCGGAGAGTTAGTCTTCAGTGCGAGGAAGACATGGAGTGGAGGTGGTCGTGTGAAGAGGAGATGAAAGCGCATGTGGGCAGTCGTGGAGCCAGATGAAAACGTTGATGGAGAATCGGATGCAATGGAGACGTGGGTGGCTGAAGCCCTATGTTCCTCTAGGAACTAAAGGAAACAATAATATATAATAATACCTCTGTAGATAATTCAGTTTGTTTGACTTAACAGACTGATCACTAACAAAGAAAAAATTTGTAGTTTGGGTGGATGATTTTTATTTCGTTGTGTACTCGAAGCTGATTGATTTATTTAGCAAAGCTTTCATTGTCCACCTTCTAGAAAACTTCTTCAGTTCAAGCGTTTAAATGAAGTGAACTTATTCGAATTCACCATGACAACCATTATAGTGATTAGTAGTCAATTTACATGTTTACTGGTCAATTTTATTGACTTGGAATTGGAACTTTCTTGTCATGTGACTTATTTTTTATTAGTTGGTAAATTTGATCTCCAAGTAAACTGATTCGTCTGACTACCAGGTTTCTAGAAATCCTCTGCCATTTTCGGTGGTTTCTCTATTTAAAATTTCTACATTCCCTTAAATCAAAAAAGGGTGTGCATAATTGTCTATATACGACTAGATGAGAAAACACATAGCTAATGTATAGTCTTGGATTCCGTCCGATTCGAAAGGGACGCCTACTTTGACCAGTGTGTGGTGCTTATAGTAATATATAATGCAATTTATTTTGTAAGTAGTATTGATAACATTGTCTTCTTTTGCTATTGGATCTTTTGATGATTGTGTTGGCTTGTGTTATTATTATTATATTACTATTGCTCCCTTAGGTTCCTAGTGGAACATAGGGCTTCAGCTGCACGTCTCCACTTGCTTCTGTCTTCTGCTGTACTTTTCATATGCATCCATGTTAGTCTATACTGTCTCAACTCTCCTTCACACGATCTCCTCCATGTCACCCTTGGACGTCCCACTCGCCGCTTCCCTTTCAGGTTCCACTCGAGCTATGGCCTGACGGGCGATGTCACTCAGCGAGTGGCCTCCTCAGCGAGTGTCCAATCCATCTCCACTTTACCCTGCATATTTGTTGAGCGATTGGTTCTTGTTTTTTTTCTTCCCATAGTTTCTTGTTGGTGATTCTTTCCGGCCAGCCATCTGATCTTCAGTATAGAACGAAGACAGTTGTTGATAAAGGTCTGCAACAGGCTGTTGGAAATATTCTTTGTGACCCACCAAGTTTCTGATCCGTATAGAATAACTGACTGACTGGAAGTTTGTATTGAAAATCCGAATTTTGTTGTTGATACTGAGTTGAGTGGCGAAGATTTCCAGATTGGTTTCAGGTTGATGAATGTGTTTCTCGCCTTCCTGATTCTCGTCTCGATTTGACATCCTCGTCCGTTCCTCCTGTAGTTGAGACAATGCTCCCTAGATAAGTGAATGAATTAATAACCTCTTTCAAATCCCTCCCGTTGATGGTGATTGGCGGTGGATGTTGCTGCTGCTGTTGTTGTTGTTGGTTGGTTATTTTCATTGCCTCCGTCTTGTCTATGTTCACCTGGAATCCTGCCTTTGCTGCTTCTTCGACCAGTTAGTCGGTTTTTGCTTGTTAGTCTTCGATTTTGTGTGACATCAAACACAAATCATCCGTGAAATCCAGGTCTTCTAAATTCTTTACGTCGGTCTAGGATAACCCTGTCTTCTCGTTTCCCACTGTCTGACGCATAATCCAGTCCACCACAATTAGGAATATCATCGGTGATAATGAGTACACTTGCGTACTATGTCTATTTCTATTAGTTTTAGTATTCTAGCCGTTACTTCAAAGAGTTTCATTATTTACATGTCAGAATGAATTTTCTTGTAGTTTTTGAGGATAGGTGAAAAGTTTTTCCTTAAATTAATTGTTATGAACGATACATTCCTTAGAGCATTGTTTATTTATAGTAGAGAAGGTTTTCTCCTAGTTTTTTTTACTCCTGTGAAACTCGAATGGTACATTATTATTTATTTTAGAGACTTATTACTACTAGTGTAACTAATGCTTTTCTAATGTCCAGTTATATCAGGTATTGAAATTTGAAAAAAATTGAAAAGTTAGGTAAGTTATAGGACCATTGAAAATCAGAAAGTACTGGACAGCTATTTCATCTTAGTGTGGGACTCTTCATCAGCATACGCCCATCGTTGTTCGAACCCTTGACCTCCTTGTCATAAGCCAAGGTCATTGACCTATCGGAAACTGGGACACGATCCATTAGCCCATGATACCCAACTTCTACCATCTCTCTTGAAAATTAATCTGATACTCGCTAATGACTCGCTACAGGACGACGTAACCTGGAGTTCCAGCGAGAAGTCTTAACCAATGGAGTCCTCCGTATCAGGCGTGAGGAAATATAGTCATCGATGACAATGGATGGTGATCGTGCTAAAATCACGAATTGGTAGGAGTTGGAATTCACGGGTGACTGAATGGGTTCACAGTGGGTGAATGATCCATGAGTATGGTTTGTAACCTGGAGGTCCTAGTTTCCATCCATGGTGGTGGGTGCATTCTGATGTGGAGTCCCAAACGAGGATGATGAATTAGTAGTGAGAATAATACTGAATTTTTCGCTCTTCTTACTAGAACAATGTATCACAATTGAAATTTTTATTCGGACTAATCAGGCTACTCATGAGTAGACAAATATGCATTGCGAAAAATATGTTATTCACAGTTATCAAGAATTTATGTTCAGAGAACCAACTACTGGAAGAAATGTTTTTCCATTTACATAAAGAATGCTTAGAAAACCATGTCTCAGAAAGTTTACCAATTAAGTACAAGTTTATCGAGAAAACAAAACATCTATAAAATACAGAAAATTTGAGCAAAGAATATCCTTTTCGATAATTTCCTCTTGTGGCTCTACATTTATATATATATATATATATGTTTATATACATAGAATATTCTAGAATACTAGCCAATAACAATATGCTTTTTAATTAATATCGATTTGTAAAGTAAGATCAACGGAATTACAGTTCATCAAAGATGCTTAAATAATAATAATATAATAGCAAATAGGATATCAAATAAAATTAAGGAAATTTCAACAAAAATTGAGGATCATTCGAACCTAGATAACCAAAGTAAGGACAATGTCTGAACTAGCTTTTTTTGGGCACATGAATTAGGCTTCTTAATGTGGATCCCAACGACCTAAGCAATATTTAGTAGACGAACTGTTAAGGCGAAGTTAAGATTTGTTGGTATGCGGTAAATGACTTTGAAAGTCTCGTTGACATCAGTCTTGTGTTCTGTATCCGCGAGATGTGATAGAATAGCGCTTCGAATGGATTTTGTTTGTACTTTACTTAACCACTATGCAGGGTGATGTTCGGAAATCCTACGAGAAACTATTCTAGAACATTCTATGTATATAAACATATATATAAGTGTAGAAACAGAAGAGGAAATTATCGAAAAGGATATTCTTTACTCATTTTTTTGTTTTTTTTATAGATATCTGAATAAATATTTTCGCCATATTGAAAACAAAACATGTTGCTGGGCGAAGAGGCTCTTTTCAGTAAATTCACTCACTAAGCTGTATAATCACATTTATAAACAGTATTTTCATGAAAAAAGAGTATTAACAAAAGTGATGGGTTATCGTAATCATAGTTGTTAATATTAGTCAATGTATAAGTGGAGATGAACAGGTGTATTGGGGTTATCATAAAACATAAAGTCTTATTATTATTGAAGCTGTTGGTCAGATATGATCGTAGATATCGCAGCTAAGTAACGCAATAATTGAAAATTGATCTTATGCTCACGGGCGACTGGCCCTATTCAGGTAGGTAGTTACCTGGGGTTCTAGTGGGAAGCTGTGACCTGCAGGGTACAGCAGACTGAAGGTGAGGCAGTAAGTTATTGAAGAAGCCACTTCGAAGTGGTCGCGCTATGTCGTGAATTGGCAGAAGTTAGGATTCATGGGTTAGCCATTGGATAGGGTGGTTCCGAGTGGCATAATGGTCTACGAGCCAGCTCGCCTTGTAACCAGAAGGTGCTGGGTTCGAATGCTGGTGATGGGTGGGTACTGATGAAGAGTCCTAAAATCAGGCTGACGAAACAGCTGTTGAGTACTCCCAGCTTGTTTTCCAATGTTTCTCTAACTGATGTCAGCGCTTGATGAAATCTCCCAACCAATTAAACACAATCCTTAAAAAACCAATACCTGTAAATTAAATCTGTTAAAATCTTGTTACGATTTCATTTCACTCTGTATCTATCAATCAAACACATGCACTTAAATTGAAGCAGTATCGGTTATACTGTATCACGAATAATTTATAGGTGAACTGGAAATGGGTACTGTCAAACACTGTGTTTTGCAATTAATAGTGTTCTCTGAGCTGGTTGGTTTGGTTGCGGAGCTTTCGTCGTCCTTCTGGACAACATCTTCAGCGCAATATTTAGCATAAAGTGAAATGATTTAAATTTCTTCATGAGTGATATAATTGCGTTTCCTGGTAACCATCTTTACATATGTATTGACCATTTTCTATTGACTTGGATTTTAAACTTTCTGGTCACCTGATTTACTTTTTATTAGTTGGTATATTTCGTCTATATTAACGTGTTTGTTAATTGCATTTTCGTTTGAGTACCAGGCTTCTAGGAATTCCCTGGCACTTTTGGTGTTTCCGCTGTTTAAGATTTCGACATTATCCCAATCAAATTGATGTCCATAATTGTCTATATGCATTGATACTAAAGAATATATATTGTGTCTTTTCACGGCTGATTTGTGTTCTTGGATTCTAATTCGAAGGGGACGGCCACTTTGGCCAATGTAATGCCTGTTGCAGTCAATACAATTTATTTTGTAAATATATATTTACAAAAAACTGAATGGTATACGAGCTAGCTTGCCTTGTAGCTGGTAGCTCCTGGGTTCGAACCCTGGCAGTGGGTGCCTACTGATGATGATTCCCAAACTAGGATGAAACAGCCGTCCAGTACTCCCAGCTAGTTTTCAATGGTTCTCTAATTGATATCCATCCGTGGTGAAACTTGTAAAAAGACAAGTTAACAACAACGATAATAAGGGGTAGACATGTAATAATGGGTGGAGAAAGAAAATATTACACAATTAAGAAACAAACAAGCAAAAGATGAAACAAAAATTAAGTATTTGGTGTTAAGATAGGTCAGGTCCATTTTAGATCTAATGACTGAACAAACTTCTTTTGTATGCAGAGTTCACGATTTAACATGTGAATAGCCATTGCCCGTGCGGTTTGAAAAAGTTTGATTAGCACTCTTTTAGCGAGATTCCCACGTAATCTGTAGATAACTTTGAAATTCCTTTGTGGGTTAGCTTGGTGTCCTGATTCGATCAGGTTTTCCAGAATAGAGCTTCGGGGGAGCTTCTTTCTCCTTTATAAAGCCATGAGGGTAAGTGTTCGATGATACATTTGGATAGTAAAGGCTGGGTACAACCAACAAACCTAGCTCCACACGAGCAGGTGAATTGATGAGACCAACAGAGGTAGCTTTTCCTCCGCGATCATGAGAGTCCTTGGTTTCAGACAGGAGAGATCACCATTTAGCATAGAGATTTTATATCATTCAGTCTTAATTAATGTAAAACTTTAGTATCGGGATCTCATACTACCGATTCGAGAATAATAATAAAAGCAATAAAAAGATGTTTCACTTCAACCGAGCTTAATTCTTTATGCAGAACCACATATTTAATAAGCCATTTCAACATAAATAAGTACTCTAAGGGGTGTTATCAAAAATTGTGTTTACAAATTTACACGCCTTTGAAAAACAGACTACATTGAAATGATAAAAATGGTTTTTCCAAGTACATCTCAAGAAATCTATGCTAAAAGGAAGCAGAAAGTGCAGTTACACGACACTTCGTAGATGCATGGCATCTATGAATCATTTTAAAATGTTGCATGTACAGAGAGAGGCGAATTTATGAGAAACTACGGAAGTGACTGACTACACTTGAATGTCTTCAAATAAACTCATACATTCAAGAAAAGTGTTACCAGTCACTTACTCTCCTGGTGATTACATTTTGATTTCTGCAAAATCATCCATTTCGTGACTTCAGTACACTCGGCTGATTTCAGTCTTATGAGTTATAGTTTTCTTCATCTATTGTGCATCATCATTAGCCAGTAATTTTCCTCTTTTCTTCTGTCTTCTCTTTCCGCTGCTTTTTCTTCTGCAATGCATATGAATTGACAGTAACCTGAACTATGATGAATCGTGATGTCTACACTAATGATTACCATATTTTTTGAAATTTTCCTCGTTATCATACCGACGCTGAAGTATGCTGTTTTCATTCATTTTTAACCATTGTAATTTCAAGTAGTCTGCATTTAATGAAAACCTTTGAAATAAAATGATATTACATAACATCAGGAGTTTACTGTTTGTTGCTTTATTGGGACATATAATTCAGCTATTTTTTGAATATTTTGTTATTTTGCGTTTAATTGACCATTTCAAGCCTGATCACGAGATGAACTACTCAAAACCAGGGAATACAAGGGGGGGCTGTTTCATCACTATCTCGGAATCTTCAACAATATACATCCTTGACTACACTAGAGATCGAGCCAAGGACCATTTAGCCACTATGTCAGAATCCAATGACTCATGGTTTCTAACCTCTTCCAATTCGCATGAGATAGGGCCACTACCAGATTTGTAACCTAAACGTCCTGAGTTCTATTCCTGGTGGGAACATGGATGCCAACAGCTGAAGAGCCGCAAACTAGAGTGAAACAGACGTCTAATACTCCCTGTTCTTCTGTAGTTTGTCTATCTCATATATCAACTCGTAACCAAACTTGAAGCCCATCACATATTCTGCAAATAAACCCTAAAAAATAAAATTGATTGTTGTTTTCTTGATTTCAAATACTTTTTGCTTTCATTTGCTTATACTACTCAGTTATACTTTTATTCCCTGTGCGTTGAGAGTGGAACGTAGAGCTTCAAGCTTCAGCTTTGAAGTTTCATTAGCTGCGGTGTCTATGTATTCCAGAGTGGGATTGTTAGCTACACGGCCGACCTTCCTTGTTTACCAGTCTTACTATTGCTTAAGCGAGGTTTAGGAGTCCATCAGCCGGGGACCGAACCGCGGGCCATGTGAGGCGTGGTGGTCAGCGAGTATTCTACCACTGGATCGCCAATGTACAATAATCTGAAATAATTTTTACTCATTTACAGTCTTTGCTTAAATTTGTTAATATGTGCTGTATTGTTGTGTTTTGAAATATAGCTTCAATAAAAGTTTCATTGGTTTCAAGGTGAGATGTTTTCGCTAACCGACATTAAAATGTCACTGAGAACCAGTCAGCAATGAGTAGCTGCTTCGTCCCATCTTGACGCCTTAGAGCCTTAAACTCAGGGTCATTAGGTTGAAGAGGACACGTTATCAGTAAATAGGGATTTAATGGCCCATGAACTGTAACTATTATGACATATCTCCAATACTGTCAAGTGTTATCAGCAAATAATTATTCGTTATAATGAAGGTTTTTGTATTTCCCAATGAATAAAAAACAAACGATATTATTTTTCCTGACGTTTCGCTATTTAATGCTAATAGCCTTATCAAAGTATTATTAAACCGGAATTTACAAAATCTCAGCATATATATAACAAAGAGTTAAGGGGTGAGAAAATAGACTTAGGTCAAGTTAAAAGGACATATTGAAAGTTAAAATACCAATGAAGATCACTAAACCAAATAACAAAGGTAATAGTACATCTGTTATGGTATCGAAACAGAGTTTACTAACTTAATCATCGTTCATCAGCATGAGGTCATTTTTGACTTGTCGAATTGGCCAATTGGTAAAGATGACAAAGCCAGGTGTAGATTGTTGGATTTGATAAGTGTGTAAAATTATAAAAGCAGCACGTGTTTACATAATGAAATTGCTTATCACATTCGTGTTGATTTTGTCAATTCATGGGGAGGTCGGGGGTGTTGTAACCAGGTCAAATTTTGTTTCACTCCATCATCATTCCTATTCAGACAATTTGGATTCCACTTGATATGAAGTACTTCTGATGATATTAGACCTTCTTGGTGATTTCTAAAATTGTTCTGGATTATGATTTCAATATTGTCAAAATCAATTTTGTGGCCTGATTCTGTAGCGTGTAGACTATCTATGGGTGATGATTTTTCAAGCTTTTCTAGTTTAACTGGATTTCTCTTAGTGGTCGAACAGAGGCAACTCTACGATGTTCATTTCTTCTGATTTTGATTTCTCGAGATGTTTGTCCGATGTATACCGCATCACATTCCAAACATTTTATTTTGTGGACACAATTAGATAGAGAATCTTTAGGGATTTGGTCTTTTATATGGACAAGGTTGTTTCGTAGTGTGTCTGATGTTTTGAAGAAAATTCTAATGTCGAGCTGACTGAGTACTCTTCTGATATCATCTGACGTCTCTGCTCTATGTGGGATGACGACTGTCGAGGTCCATGTTTTCGGAATGTGTTTTCGGCCATACTTAATGTGAGTGTAGATTTTGTTGATGAAGTTCTCTGGGTACTTGTTTTGCTTGAGAGTGTCAGTAATGTTTGATAATTTTTCTCCTTTTCACTCTCTGATAACGGTTAATAGTTTGCTATTGTTTGATGAGTCATAATAATCATAGTTTTTATGCATACTTACTTATCAAATGTTGATTTGTAGAGATTTGGCTGCTGAAGCGTCCAAGACTACTACGACTAAACAGCTGTCCAGTGGTTCTCTAATTGTATTCAGTGTATTGTGTTCGAACTCGTAATCAATTAAATTCCTACAAACCAATACTTAATAATTAATCTGATGTTCACTAGCAATTGTCTGTATAGAGGAAGTTATCTAGAGTTCGAGTGAGAAGTCGTGACCAGGAGGTTGCGCCAAGTCAGGCAAAGAGGACAGTTACTCACCAATAACATCAGCTACCGGTTGAGCTATTATTATAATATTATTATTGTATCCTTTAATTCCTATAGGAACATAGGGCTTCAGCCGTTTGTCTCCATTGCGTTCTGTTCTCTGCTAGAGTCTTCACCTGGCTCCAAGTTTGCCCACACGTTTTCATCTCCTCTTCACATGACCTCCTCCAAGTCACCCCAACACTGACGACCAACTCGCCGCTTCCCTTTTGGGTTCCACTCGAGCGATGGCTTGTCTAGTGATGTCACTTGATGGTTTCCTAAGAGTATGTCCAATCCATCTCCATTTCCTCCTGCCTATTTGTTTCACAATCGGTTCCTGGTTGGTTCGTTTCCAAAGATCCCTGTTGCTGATCTTTTCTGGCCATCTGATCTTGAGTATTGAGCGAAGACAACTGTTAATGACGGTTGAGCTATGCATATAGCGAATTGGGAACAGCTGGAATTCATTGGCGATTGGGTTGGGTCTCATTGGCTGAACGGTATGCCAGCCCAGCTTGTAACCGGCAGGTCACGGGTTAGGACCCTGACGGAACACACAGCCGTCAAGTAATCCCACGTTTTCCAATGATTCTTTAACTGATGTCACCCGGTGGTCAGACCTGTAACATATTTCTTAAAAACAATTACGATTTATAACTTCCTAGTTTTTTCCATGGTTTTAATGTTTAATGGTGTGCGTTTAAGCGCCAGGCCTGATATTATCTTCAGCACTGACAATTTCAACATGTGTTTATGGCTTAAAGTGCCTGAGAACAAGTGACAACAAATTGACCATAACATAACAGAAGGCCTTTTGTTCAGTGACAGCTAAGATTACATTCCGAAATAGTTTGCCTGAATGAAAGAGGTAGTGGTAAGTCATTAGATATTTAATTGGAATAAAACTTGAATAAATCTTATTTCATGACATTTTCTAATGATTTCTGCCTGCTTCAGTTTAGTAGATTATAGACAACATGTTTTCCCATTTGATTTCTGTGCATTTATTATTATGCAAAGACAACTGAAACTCGAACTGACTATTGGGTTGTCAAGTGGTTGCATTCTTATTTCTCAGGAAGAAAGCAGTACACTTTATGTCAGGGAAAGTCGTCCACTTCATTGCTTACTGAGGCTGGTGTCCCTCAAGATGCTGTCCATTTTCCTTTTCTGTTTTCTTTCTTCTTGCATGACTTGCCTCACTCTGATGATGAAATGAACTTCGTTAAGTATGCCGATGATCTAACTATTTCAGTGTGTCTTAACTCTCAGTTAGACTGTACTAAGATGAATAGCTTTCTATCAGGAGTTAGCGAATGACTTTAAACTTAATCCTTCCAAATGTCAGACTGTTAATTTCAGTTTCCGATGTAAAAGAAAGTTAAATGAAGCTGTTGCTTCCTATGACCCTTGCAAAATTGATGATAGTGATACAGAAATCAAGTCTGAAGTTAAGTATCTTGGATTAATTCTCTCTTCTGACCTATCCTGGTCTTCCCATGTCTTAGCGATTTCCAAAAGAATATTTCGTCTGACTTTTTACATTAAGAAGTTAAGGTACTCAGGCATAACTCAACGCCTCCTCCTCTTACAGTTTGTCAACTCGTGCATCTTATCTATTCTTCTTTACTGTTCACCGTTATTCTTTCTTGGATTGCTTAAAAATGACTATGTAATACTTCGAAGATCTATGAAGACTGGCATTAGGGTGAGTGGTATCCCATTGGGTCATATCATTGACATTGTCACTGATAGGCACTTGATGTCATGCAGTAAATTTGCTAGAGGGATTTTGTCAGACTGTGAGCACCCACTCTAATCGCAGCTCCAACCTTTCGTCTCCTCAGGTAAAACAAGAAGTCTTTTCAGAAGAATTTATGCACGTACGTCTAAGAATAAAAATTCCACTATACCATATTTAGCACGTACTTTATGTGATGAAAATAGTGTCAAGCGTGAACTAACTAACCTTCTTTGCACTATTAAATAAACCATTCCCTCCACCTTTACAACATCAACCTTTATTGTTATTGTACTACTTATATTTATAATCCCCTTCTGCCAATTCATGATATTGCGCAACCGCTAGCCAGTGTCTTCACACCCGACCTGCTGCACCCTACTGGTCACGGCTTCCCACCAGACGGTCCTGGGTTCGAACCCCGATGGGTGCGTACTGATGAAGAGTCACAGACTAGGACGAAACAGCTGTCCAGTACTCACAGAGTTTCCAATGGTTCTCTAAACAATTTCAGCTCATGGTGAAATCCTGCAATCAATTAGATTTAATAATCTATAACATGATAAAATTTCCCAAATGAATCGGCAATGCTGTTTGAAACAAACTCACTGTTGTTATTATTGTTATATTTTTTATTCTCATTTTGTACTTCGAATAGTTTTGAATTTATACCGTAGATGTGGACAAATTCCTCTGGTTAATTTAATTTTACTTTTATTTATATTTTGGGTAAATCAGATGCAAGATATTGTGACATATGCTGAGAATTCCACTCCGTATTATAAGTACTGTTTTCGGAATAAAGTAGATTATTTTGATTTGACACTATTAACTAGCGTGATGCGTCTAGTCCCCTCTTTGATGCAGACTGAATTCTATCAGTCAAGTTTGCAATGTGGCCACCATTCTAGGTAGCTCGCCATTACGGTGTACATTGTTTGTTGCCACTGGGCCCGAACCCGAATACCTCAGTGGTAACGTCTCTGACTGCAGCACTGGGTGATGCGGGTTTTAATCTCAGAAGGGACATGAGTTCCTTCAAGGTTGCAGATACGCCTTGCTGAAGAGTGCCAACTAGCACGAAACCTAGGTCCAAGGCTTCCTGCCGATTGCCTCCAACCATCTAATATCAAAGTAGATTATTATTATTATTAACTACAATGGTCTTTTGGAGCTTCAGGGGTTCAATAGTTTGTAGAATGCTTGACAACGATACACATGGTTTGGACTCGATTTCCAGCCGACTCAATCTCGCTTAACTGGATGTAATTCGGGTAAAAGGTTGGGCGCGGGGGTTGGATGTTAGACGGTTAGACTCACCTCATTAATAAAAAAACACTATCGCTGCTGAAAATTCCAAAAATGTAATCCTAAGTACCACTCGAAATGAGAAGGAATGAAAACTGACTAGAAGAGGTTTAAAATTTACTTTCATATCTTTTAAGCTTTAAAAACAGAGATTGTCAAGTGTTGGTTTGTAGGGATTTGATTGGTTACAGGATTTTCATCATGAGCTGACATTAGTTAGAGAACCATTGGAAAACCTGGGAGTACTGGACAGCTGTTTCGTCCCGGTGGGTGTGTACTAATGAAGAGTCCCAAACCAGGACGAAACAGTTGTCCAGTACTCCCAGGTTTTCCAATGGTTCTCTAACTAATGTCAGCTCATGATGAAAATTCTGTAAACAGAGAATCGTTAACTTATCCAGGTCTTATTTGTTTAACTATTCAATATTCAATTGCATAGTCACATGTCAAAACAAAAAAACATTTAAAAAAACAAACAAATCCAAAGTTCTAAGACATTATGAAGGTAAACTAATGAGGATGGTTTTTAAATAGCCTTATTATTATTATTATCGTTACACTATCTAATTAGGCCTTCCTTATACATGATAAATACAAACAAATAATAATGTTTGACAAAAAGAATCAGAATGTTAATTGTGCAAAAAGAAGAGAATCTGGAAAATATAAGTAATAATTGTAAAATTGATTACGTAATGTATCATAGGAGAGGTTTATTTTTTATACTTCTCGTGTGAAATGAAGTTTCTTTGGCGACTGAGTAGATTTTTTGAGGGTAGAGTGGATAGCCTTACACCCAAGTTTCCCTCTTTTTCTGAAGTTAAGACCGGCGAGTAAACTAGTGATCCAAATCCATTATAGATAAGATTTTATTTTGATAAAGTCACACAGTGGTGTTATACAGTAATATTAACTGATGACCAGCTTTCAAGCACAAATTATTGCCACTTATAATCATATCAAGTCACTACTCACACAACTTTCTTGCTTCATTTATATACATGAGTGGAACTGATGATTAGACATTTGAAAA
Source organism: Trichobilharzia szidati (assembly GCA_944472155.2). NCBI lineage: Eukaryota > Metazoa > Platyhelminthes > Trematoda > Strigeidida > Schistosomatidae > Trichobilharzia > Trichobilharzia szidati. Next base: position 93,582,982 of record OX235272.1, read on the forward strand.
AGAGAAGACATTTGAATAAAAATCAACATGGGATAATGTACATTCAGAAATAATATTAGTATTATCAATCAAATGCAATCAGATGGGAAATAAGACGAGTGTTTTCATAGTCAAAATAAGTAACTTGTTAGAATGTTATGATGTACGTGAATTGAAACAGAATTTTGAGATTATCTATTATCCTCTTCTGATTTGACTGGTGGCAATAATATGAGTGTTGTTGATCAATTACAATCAAATGGGGTAATCAGATTGTCGGAACATAAGAATTTAGCTAAGGTAAGAATGGTTGACCCCGAGAAGTTAAGTAATTTAGAAAAAAGCTCAGCAATTGCACTACATGCAATAACACACAACCACACAATAGGGTGGGAAAGGGTTGGGATTCTAAGAAGTAATCTATGTAGGTGGAGAGAGAGATTGATCACTGAATCCTGGTTCATTGAATCTACACCCAACACATGCAAAAGAAATGACTCAACGCAAATACCAGAGATATGGAAGATGTTATTACCACCAGTCAAATCAGAAGAGGATAATGAATAATCTCAAAATTCTATTTCAATTCAAGCAAATCACAACATTCTAACAAATTACTTATTATAACTATAAGGACATTCGTCTTATTTCCCATCTAATTGTATTTGATCAATAACACTCATAAGGATTTTTATCCAAATATCTAGTCAATTCCATACATATATATAAAAGAAGGAAAAAGTTGTGTGAGTAACTTGATATGATTATGAGCAATGTTTTGTGCTCGAAACGTTATCAGTTAATAATACTGTGTAACACTGTGTGATTTATGACAATAAAATCTTATCCATAATGGAGTTACACTCTACCACAGTGCCCAAGTCTTATGCTTATATCAATGCCATTCTTTCTGTTCTTCCAACGTAATTGCTCCCACAGATACATGTAAATTTGTATATATAGTTGGATTTAACATGAGAAGGATATCTATCGATTTTTGATTGCACCAAAGAGCAAGTTGTTCGATAGACGGGAACCAGCTTAGCTTCAGGATAGGGTCTGGCTAGTGACGTACTCAGTCTTCTGTTGACCATTGAATGTAGATAGGCTTTACCTCCACTGTGATTTGTTTTACATTTGAGACTTCAGATCTTCTATACTTGTTAATGAACCTTTGAGGGTAACCATTGCTCTTCAACATCTTTTCAAGTAACATAAACTCTTCCTCTAATTTCTCTATAGAGCATATTCTCTTTACTCTATAGTGCAGAGTCTTGGCTAGTCCGCGTTTACAGCTATTTGGACAAAAACTATTAAAATGTAAGTATTTTTCTTTCCAAGTAGGCTTTCATGTTTTACATTTGAGACTCCAGATCTTCCATACTTCTTTATTTATGTGGCGAAAACATTCACCACATTTAAGTTAATTTTGTCAGTTCATGGTTCTATAGCGCGGTGGACGATTTTTCAGGCTTCTTAAGTTCCATTTAATTTCTCCGTGACTGGATAGAGGCTTTATGATGTTCACTTCTTCTGACATTGATTTATTACCTAGTCTGTCTGACTTATATATGGGCTAGCAACTCCACACCACTAAATCTTTCAAACCGCTAGAGAAACTTCAACACACAGAAAATATATTAAAAATACAAAACTTCAAATAAAAATCTTATTCTTCGCTCGAATCGGAGAGGCAAAATGACACAGCGGGCTAGTGAAAGCCTTCGGAAAGCTAGTAAACCAGCCGATGTGTCTTCTCTCGATGATAGCAAGAATAAGAATTGGGACATTGAATGTTCGTGCATTTTACGAAGCCGGCTAGGAAGGCTGCCCTGGTAGCCAAAGAGATGCGAAGAATCTGTGGGAACAAACAAATCAATAGCCAATTGCTCAACAAATATAGAGGAGGCGAAGTGGAGATGTGTTATTGAGGCCCTATGTTTCACTCGGAACTCAAGGGAATAATAATATTATATATATTGCAATAAATCCTAAGCATTTAATTTTACAGACAAAGTCAGAGAGTGAAGCGTTCGCAATTCGGTTTTTGAACATGAACAAGATTGCTTTTTAGTGTGACTAATGTTTCGAAGAAAACTCTGATGTTATACTTATTGAGTACTCTTCTTATCTTGGCTGACGTGTTTCATCTCTGTGAAATAACAACTATTGTGGACCACACTTTTGGAGTAAGTTTTCGGCCATGTTTAATGTTGATGATGATTTTGTGAATAAAATTCTTTGGATAGGCATTTTTCTTTGAGAATTTCATAAACATTTGGTATTTCCGCTTCTTTTTCCTCTTCATCTGTTATCATGGCGTGTTCTTTTAGAAGACTTGAAACAACGGAAACTTTTGCGTTGATGGAGGTTTTGTAGAGAGCTCTTCCTGAAAACAGACATAGTAAAATATCTATTTTCTTTCCACTTAACTAAGCGGTCTAGAAATGATAACTCACTGATATCTGACTGTGCTTCCGAAGTAAATATAATACTGGGAGATCAAGAGTTCAGATTCTCCAGGATTGAACCTTACCGGTCAAGGTTTAGTGCTACGAAAGTCTCCTCAGCGCCTCTCAGTCATGTTTTTGGCTTAATCATGTCTGAAATGTTCGCTTCAAGTTTATTCATGGAGAGATTATTAACTACTGGTAAATTCATGGCGACATCATTAGTGTTCGAATACCTTCTCTTTATAGTCAGTTCTGTTCATTGTCACGGCTACGTTCCATTGTTCCCCGTCTTTTTTCTGAGATACTTTGGGGATTCACATTCTTGTTGAGCAAGCTTAGGGAGTATGACAGGCTGTGTGACTAAATTATGTGATATTTTTTGTCCAATACTCTGTGTTTCAGGTTTTCATCGTGAAATGACATCGGTTAGAGGACTGTTTGAAAACCTGGGAGTACTGAACAGCTGTGTCCTCCTCTGTGGCCACATAGGTTTTAATAATGAAGAAACTCAGTGAAACCGGAATAAATCTTAATGTACTTCAATGAGAAACTTCAGTTCCGTGAAGAATAATGCGGATTTATTAAATCCCGCAACTGACACTGAGTGAAGCATCTGCGGAATTCAGAGCAATTCTGAGCAGCGAGTGCACGCTGATGGACTCGTATTCCCTGTTTCAATATCATGTATCCTGTTATTAAACGTAGATACGAGATGATTCTCTTTATATTTGCAAGGAAATCATGTTGTTTTTCACGGTGAAACCTTATGAAATAGAACATCTACTCAATGAACTTCCTAGAAACATACTACTTTGAAATTATCAAGTAGTTAAAAGTTTAAGTAAGAAATGTCACTAGTTATTTTCTAGAGGTGATTTGTAAGGATTGGATTTGTTTTTCCAGTGTGACCAAGGATTGATATCAGTTAGAGAACCGTTGAAAACCAGCACTGGAGTACTGGACAGCTGTTTTATCCTAGTTTGGGAATCATTGGCAGCACGCACCCACTGCCAGGGTTTGAACCCAGGACCTTCCGGTTACAAGGCAAGCTTGTCGACTATTCAGCCACTGAGACCCAACTCATTCGTCAGTCCATGAGTTGTAAATTCTACCTACCAAATCCCCACGAATCAACTCTTGAAAATAAATCTGATTCACCTTAGTGACTTGTTAGAGGAAGGAGTTTCCTGAAGTTAGAAGTTTTGACCAATGGAGTCCATCCAATCTGGAGTGAAGATGGATTTCCCGCCGACGACTCCAGTTGGTGATCACGCTAAAAATCTCGAAATGGTAGAAGTTACAATTCATAGGCTGGCCATTCAATCGGGCGGCTTCCAGTGGCTGCATGGTCTGCAAGCTAGCCTTGTAACTGGAAGGTCCTCTGTTCGAACCCTGGCAGTTAGTGCGTACTACCTATGATTCCCAAACTAGAATGAAACATTAATTAGAGAACCATTGGAAAACCTGTTAGGGAGTACTGGACAGCTGTTTCGTCCTAGTTTATGACTCTTCATCGGTACGCACCACCGGGATTCGAACCCAGGACCTTCTGGTTACAAGGCGACCATTAAGCCACTGGGACCCCATCCAATGGCCAGTCCATGAATTCTAACTTCTGCCAATTCACGACATAGCGTGACCCCTAGCCACTGTCTTCGGCGAGTATTGGTCCCCACACCCGACCTGCTGCACCCTACTGGTCACGAATGGTGGTTGCGTACTGATGAAGAGTCCCAAACTAGGACGAAGTAGCTGTCCAGTACTCCCAGATAGTTTTCAATGGTTCTTTAACTGATATCAGTCCGTGATCAAACTCGAAAAACTAATTATTTTTTCGATTTTTCCTGTCGAAAATACTACCAAAGTAAAATTTCATCAGTGAAAAGTTCAGTCTAAGCTGGTTCAGAACAACTAAGTTGATTCTAAATTGGTTGGACATTAAATATCATTAACAAAATTTACTTGTACTAATACTTAAAGCTAATTAGGAATTTTGTTGAAATGAAAGGGTAACATCGAGTTCGGACATTAAATCACTTTTGAATAACACATTTAAAGCAGCCCATTTTTTAATCTTTGCAATTCGAAAGGAACACGTTTCTTCAAGCTTTAGAAGATCCAGTTGCGGTGGTGTTGTCATCATTTTAAGCAGTTTTACTAGCCTCATAACCAACCTTAGATAAGTTACTACTAGAAGAGGTTTAGAAACGCGTCAGCCGGGAATCAAGCCTGAACCTGTCACATCTTGCTGATAAGCATTCCACCACTGTACCATCGACACACAAAGCAGCCATCTAACTATGATTGACTGACCTCAAACGTTTCTTTGTGATTAAATTCCCTTATGTTGTTAGCGATTCCCTTATTTCAAGGGACTTGGTGTCGTTAAGTTTAGCATAGCACCTTTGAAAGTCATAATACTTATTCTTCATCACATAGTCAATCTATGAATTTTAGACAATTAGAGAAGCTGTTATCATTTCATGAAGCAGGCTATCATTATCATTGTTGGTATTACATGGCTGGAGGCAATCGGTAGGAAGTCTTCCACCTGGGTTTCGTGCAATTTGGCATTCGTCAGCAAGGCGTATACGCAACCTTGAAGGAACTCATGTTCCTTCTGCGATTCGAACCCATTAAGTCACTGGGCCATTGGATCGGGTCACAGTGGCTTAATGGTCATCTGTGAGCTCCCCTTATAACCGGAAGGTCCTGGATTAGAAAGAACCCCGTGATGTGGTTGCGGAGGATGGAGGAAACAGCTGTCCAGTATTCCCAGCTTGTTTTCCAACGGTTCTCTAACTGATGTCAGCTCATGATGAAATCCTCCAATCACTTATATTTAATTGAATTCAAATTTTCCTGTCGACTGATTGGATCGACATGCGCGGTCTCAATTTGACATGCTAGCTCCTAGTGGAGATGCTTCGACGATGTCTGGTCATGTAACTTGGAGTCAGTTGGTGGATGGTAACTAGCAGTGGAATCTAGGATGCGCATTTCGTCCAATTTGGGGCTTGTCAGCTGGATGTGTCTGTACTCCTCATAATATTAATCTGTTTACACTTCTATTGACACTTAAATTACTTTGAATTCAATAATTTTATCCATTTTAAAGCTATTCACGTATCCACAATCACTTCGTTTTGTGAGTATCACGTGTTGCTTCAATTAGCATGGATTCATTTAACTATATTGGGTTTATAGACATAGTTGTATAATATTCTATCCTTTGGTTATGCAGTAATGCAATAGGAACAATAACCGCGTTTATTTAGGTTATTTATCTTACAATGACGTTTGATTTTAAATGTTCATGTTACGGTAACCTTACTAACCCCGAAAGGTTTCTTAAACTATGAACTCAATAACCTCATAACCGTCACAGAAGATTTAGCAATTAATATATATTATTTTATCACTTTTTGATAGTAAGATTAAATGCCATTTTTTTTGTATACTGGCTGTGTTACGAATTCTACATAACTCTCCTGATGTGCGTTCTTTTGGATGCCTACACTATGGAGGTTTTTCAGACCTATTTAAGTTATGTGTTGTCCAAAATCCACTATCCCTTTGATGTGTGCCATTGACAAGAATTTATCTGTAGGTGTGTGGTGAGAGCTGGCTGCTAGCCAAAGTTGGTAGACAGTAATTGACGTCAATGTTTATGTCCCCAATATTGGTGGTGAGAAAATGATGAGAACAAAGGCTTTGCGTAGGCGGATACAGTTAGCATATGGATGATCTGACACAGCCACAAAGAGATGCAAGGTTAACTTACTGTGAGAAACAACCAATCAAAAGACTGTATTTTCTACTAACAATAATCTACAATAATGTACATTAAAATCTATAAATATGTGTTGATTTTCCTTAATAGACGATCTGTTGCCTGGCCCTTGTCTTCTGTTGTTACAGGTGTACTGTTGACGTGTTTTAAAAGAATCTTGAATACAGAAGTGACAGATTAAGGTGTAAAGAGGGCGGGGGGGGGAATGAAGATCAGTGTGAGACGAAATAGAAATAAGTGAAATCAAGACAAAGAAAGCAGATTGCGAATGATATTTTTCAAATTCAATGTGAAGTATAAGAATTTTATATTTTTTGTCACTACTGTGTGTCATTTCGCCAAATAAAAAATGGTGTGTTATCATATATCAATGTGTTCTAACATTACAAAAGTATTGAATTCACTCAATGCGGGATGCAGGTACGTCCAGCTGGCGAGTCCCGAATAGGACAAAATGCGCTTTATCCTGGATTCCATTGCTAGTTACCATCCACCGGCTAAATCCTATTTACGAAAGTATGTAGTAATTTTACTGTCGAGGATAAATTTGATTAATGAATTTTAGGAATCACAAATGTCCTGTTTGTGGCCATCTATAGACTCGAAATTGTAAATTAAAGTTGGTCACATATTTAGTTTAGAACAACAACAAATATGGCCTATCAGTATTGTTTTCAGTTAGATCTCTTCCAGCTCTACACTATACATATAAAGTGGGCAATTAGTCAAGATAATAATAAATTCAACCAATAACTATAGTGGAAAGAAGGCAAAGTACCCGAGGATTGGAAGAAAGGATACTTATTCAAACTACCAAAGAAAGAAAACCTAAGTCAATGCAAGAACTGGCGCGGAATTATGCTCCTGTCCATCCCAAGCAAAATACTAAGCCGAATCATCCTGGAGAGATTCAAACATTCCCTGGATGAAAAACTTCGACCGGAACAGGCTGGATTCAGGAGAAACAAGTCATGCATTGATCAGATCGCCACATTACGGATCATCATTGAACAAAGCTTGGAATGGCAGTCACCTCTCTATCTCAACTTCATCGACTTTGAAAAGGTCTCCGACAGCGTCGATCGAGAGGTGATTTGGAAACTACTTCGCTACTACGGGGTGCCACCGACAATTATACATCTCATCCAACAGCTGTACGACAATGCTGCATGCCAAGTAATCCACAACGGGAAACTTACGGAATCCTTCGAAATGAGGACAGGAGTAAGACAAGCTGGTTGCCTACTATCGCCATTGATTTTCCTGATTGCAGTAGATTGGATAATGCGACAAACAGCGAGCAATGAAGAAACAGGCATAAAATGGACTCACACAAAAAACTTGGAGGATCTGGACTTCGCCGATGATATATGTCTGATTTCCCACAAACTGGAAGATATGCAAGCGAAAAGCAACAATTTGGCAGAAGAAGCATCAAAGATAGGACTTCAGGTGAACATAGAGAAAACAGAGGTGATGAAGATTCCTGGCCAACACCATCAACAGCAACAACAACAACAGACAACAATCAGCATAAATGGGAGGAACCTGAAAGAAACAACCTCCTTCACCTACTTACCTGGGAAGCATCGTTTCAACTAAAGTCGAACGGAACTGACGAGGATATCAAAGCAAAGTATCGGAAAAGCCAGGCAAGCTTTCACTACTCTCAAGTCTGTGTGGAGGTCAACAGCACTACCATCATCAAAAATAAGATCCGGATTTTCAACTCCAATGTGAAGTCAGTCAGTGCTACTATACGGATCAGAGACTTGCACTGCGCGTCATAAAGAGCATCTCAAACAAACTAAAGACCTTCATTAACAGTTGTCTTCGCTCAATACTCAAGATCAGATGGCCGGCCAGAAAAGATCAGCAACAGGGATCTGTGGGAGCGAACCAACCAGGAACCGATTGTGAAACAAATAGGCAGGAAGAAATGGAGATGGATTGGCCATACTCTGAGGAAACCATCAAGTGACATCACTAGACAAGCCATTGCTCGAGTGGAACCCGGAAGGGAAGCGGCGAGTTGGTCGTCAGTGCAAGGGTGACTTGGAGGAGGTCATGTGAAGAGGAGATGAAAACGTGTGGGCAGACTTGGAGCCAGGTGAAGACTCTAGCAGAGAACCGAACGCAATGGAGACGCACGGTTGAAGCCCTATGTTCCTCTAGGAATTAAAGGAAACAATAATAATAATAAATTAACAATAGTGAAAAATAGAGGGGTTTGTGACGATTATTATTTCCTTAAGTGTTCTGGGTGGAACATAGGGATTCAACAATACATCTGTATCTCATCCTATTCTCTGAAGTCCTCCCCCACAATTGCCCGCAAGCTATCATCTCCTCCTCCTCACACGATCTCTGCCACCGAATCGCCGGACTTACACTCAGCTAATCGTTTCTTATTCGAGTTCCACACGGTGACCTGACACGTAATATCCTTCCACCGTCTCCTCAATGTATGTCCTATTCGTCTCCATTTCTTTCGGTGCTTTTGTTGAAGAATAGGTTCTCCGCTGGTTCATCACAAGAGTTCCTCATTGCTTATTATTTTTCTCTGACCATGTGACCTTAAGTGTTGTTGAAAGTCTAAAGTAGCGTGTTGAAAATGTTTTTGGTGGTTAATACTCTCACCGACTGTGTACATGGTCCGGCGTTCGATCCCCTCCCTACGCACACCTGATATCAATGGTCGGCCTGCAATATTTGGGTTGCCGATATCACATGCTGAAAATTCCATACCTGTACCAAAAATACAGTGTGGAACCAAGCTATAATAAAAAATATATTAAAAAACTAACTGATTCAACATTGGTGTTGGAAATCTGAATTTCGTTCTTCTTCCTGAGTGCAGAAGATTTCCAAACTGATTTCACAGTGATGATGATATCTAACTTGAATTTCTGATCCTAACTTTGCCCCATTCTGATGTAGCCACTTTTGTCAAGTATGCTGATGACCTCTCTGTCTCCATGCCTGTCAACTCTCAGTCAGACTGTTCCAAATTAAATAACTTTCTCTCGGAAATTAGTCAGTGGTCCTCTTCAAACGGTCTTAAGCTGAATCCGTCTAAATGTCAGGTAGTAAATTTCACTTTCAGACGAAAACGTGACCTACAACAACTAGCTAGCTCACATGGTCCCACTATCATTGACGGCATAGAGGTTGAAACTACATCTAATGTCAAGTACCTTGGACTGAGTATTTCCTCCGATCTTTCCTGGTCCTCTCACATCTTGCTAGTTACTAGAAAGATGTTTCGCTTAACGTTCTACGTTAGGAAGTTAAGGCAGTCTGGTATAAAGCAGTCTTTGCTTTCTCAGTTTGTCAACTCTTGTATTCTAACCATCCCTCTTTACTGCTCTCCATTAATCTTTCCTGGACTACTTATGAAAGACTTTGCTTTGCTGCGTAGGGCATTAAAAACTGTTAGTAGGGGAAGTGAGATTTCGTTAAACCAACTGGTTAACACCATTATGGATAGACATATAATGTCATGTAAGAAACTAGCGAATTGTCAGACCACGAACACCCTCTCTATACGCAGCTCTCTCCTCGCATTTCATCTGGTAGAACTAGAAGCAACTATAGGAGGCTATAGCTAGGACTACCAAGTACAAAATCTCCACAATACCTTATCTGGCACAGCTGTTATGTGATGAGAAATCCGTTAGGTATGACACGATCAACTTACTGTGGCACTCTAACAAATAGTTCCCATTAGCTTTTGTTCTCCTTTCTTTGTTACTATTATATTGTTGCTCACATATTCTATTACACACTAATTTTATATTTCATATCCTGTGGTGTATTGTTTAAATATGTGAATGCAATGCTGTTCTTTTTTATTTCTTTTATTTTTCTTTTTTTCTTTTTGTAGTTGTTGCTTTTTATTTTTAAAAATCTTATAAAATTTATGAGGTAATTAGATGCAATATTGTAATGCACGCTGAAAATTCCATACCTGTACCACAAATACTGTTTGGAATAAAGCTATTATTATTATTACCTCATTTTTGCCGCTAACTGTAGTCGGAACGAAGCTGCCTAGGTGAATGAAGGTGGTGACTTACTTCCTTTAGATTTATCTCACTTATGGTGATCGGTACTTCTTGTCGTGGTTGTTGATTAGATTTCTTCATCAGCTCTGTCCTCTTGGTTGTCACCTGAAGTATACGAATAGTTGACGAAAACTCGGTTGTCCAGAATAGACTACTTTTGCACAAGTCTATGGGCCACACATATTGTGTAACAGCTGATGACACTTACTACTCAGGTAAAACAGGCTGAAGATGGTGGAAAGGAATTTCAATCGTGGCTAGCGGATGTCTATACTTTCTCCAGTACATAAATAACCACTTAGCATTGACTTTATGAAGTATTCCAGTTGACCAGCTTAAATATTGTTACAATTTTATGTTTGATCACAGGCTGACATCATTTAGAGAACGAAGGGGAACTGGACAGCTGTTTCGTCCTAGTTTGAGACTCCTTAACAGTACGCATCAACCACCAGGGTCCGAACACAGGACCTACTGGTTGAATATTCAGTCACTTGGACCTGTTCCAATGGCCCATGAATTCCAACTTCTACTAATTTGTGATTTCAGCTCGGCCACTACAGACGAGTCGCAAACTAGAATGGATGAAAGAGATGTCCAGTACTCCCTGTGGGTTTTCGAATAGTTCTCTGAGTGATGTCAGCGCACACAGACCAAACACTCAACTATAGCAGTGATAACCCAATTACCCACAAAAGAATCTGTGTGCAGACATTGTTTTATATAGAGTTCAAACACACTGTAGCACTCCGGTGTTGTAGGAAATGGAGGAAAAATACCTACTAACCGTCTTCAAAAAGAATGTATATCCTCGCAATTTCATCAAAAAGTGTTTAAACTCGAGTCATAACACCAACAAAAAGCCAACATGAAAGACCACAAGAAAATTCATTCTACCATATATAAAATATATCTCTGAAATAACAGCTAGAATATTAAGACCGTTTGAAATAGATATAGGACACAAGCCAACCAGCCAGCCAGCACAATCACTTCATTCGATATTCTGCGAACCAAAAAATCCAGCAGTAAACGATGACAAGATCAATACATCATTTACAAAGTGAATTGCATGAACTGCGACAAACATTGCAGAGGTCAAAGTGGGAGTCCCTTTCGAATCCGAATCCAAGAACATAAATCGGCCGCAAAAAGACATGATATATATTCTTTTGTATCAATGCATCTGGATAATTATGGACACCAATTTGACTGGGATAGTGTAGAAATTTTAAGTTAGAGGAGACACCGGACAGTAATGCCAGTGAATTCCTAGAAGCCTGCTTGGTACTCAAGTGAATCAACCAGTAATTAACAAACAAATTATTATAGACCAAATTTATCAGCTAATAAAAAGCAAATCACTTGATAAGAAAGTTTGAATTCCATGTCAATAAAAATATGATCAGTAGAGACATAAATTCACAACAAGTCATAATAGTGGTTGCCAGAAGATACAAACTTCATCATTCATGGAGAATCTACCAATCACCATCAACGGGAGGGATTTCAAAGAGGTTACTTCATTCACTTATCTAGGGAGCATTGTCTCAACTACAGGAGGAACGGACGAGGATGTCAAATCGAGAATCAGAAAGGCGAGAAACACATTCATCAACCTGAAACCAATCTGGAAATCTTCGTCACTCAACTCAGCATCAACAACAAAATGATTCGGATTTTCAATACAAACGTCAAGTCAGTCAGTTCTTCTATACGGATCAGAAACTTGGCCAGTGTGTCACAAAGAATATTTCCAACAGCCTGTTGCAGACCTTTATCAACAGCTGTCTTCGTTCTATACTGAAGATCAGATGGCCGGCCGGAAAGAATCACCAACAAGAAACTATGGGAACAAACAAAACAAGAACCAATCGCTCAACAAATATGCAGGAGAAAGTGGAGATGGATTGGACACTCGCTGAGGAGGCCATTGCTGGGTGACATCGCGCGTCAGGCCATCGCTCGAGTGGAACCCGAAAGGGAAGCGGCGAGTGGGACGTCCAAGGGTGACATGGAGGAGATCGTGTGAAGAAGAGTTGAAACAGTATGGACTAACATGGATGCAGGTGAAAAGTACAGCAGAAGACAGAAGCAAGTGGAGGCGTGCAGTTGAAGCCCTATGTTCCACTAGGAACCCAAGGGAACAATAATAATAATAATGGAGAATCTAAATGAGTTCATTTTATGCTAAAACTTGCACTGAAGGGGAATTTTGTCTAGAAGGACGACTAAAGCTTCGCAATAAAGTTAACTAGCTCAAAGAACGCAACTAATTCAACAAATCAAAACCCTATAAACTGACTCTAGACAATTATTATATATGTACACAAGGAACAATTACCAAAATATATATATACTGTTGGAAAACGAATATTATATACCAGGTAAATATTTCCAGCTCACGTAATCTATTTATATATATATAAATGTTGTACTTGTGATAATTATTATCGATAAGGTAAATGCTTAATCCACGTGACATTTATACCATACACGCACAAGAGGACATGTTAGAACTAGTTTTAGAGGAATGTGTACGAAAACCCTTGACAAAAGAAAACAACCCTAGCTCCCTGACAGATAATGTAAAAGTGTATGTGTGTGTGTGTGAGTTGAAAACATATATTGCCAATTGTTTGAGTAAGATCAATAGTCATATTCACAACGTGTTAGT
>OX235272.1:93596441-93630689 GCA_944472155.2 Trichobilharzia szidati
GCTTGCGACTAATTGGTACCCAACTATAGAAGTTTGTCACCTGACCGTTCCACGTAGGTTTTCTGTGTGCTGATCTGTTCAAGGTACCATCGGTCTTCTTACTTAAACGAACGTCCAGAAAGGAGATTGTCTCTTTGGAAAATGCTTGTCTATAAAACGATAAATTTGTTTTTTAAACTGTATTTGTTGTACGTTGAAGTTTCAGTGGCAGTTTGATTGGTTTTGTGGGGTAGGGTTGTTAGCCCCACACCCGACCCTAACATTTTACGTGGGCTTTGGACCGGCTAGTAAACTAAGCGGGATCAGTGTAAAACTTTTAATAACAATAATTCTTTGATTATTATGGACATATAACGGTAAAACTTGGTGGAGAAGTTATTGAAAACGCATTAGATATTTCAGTATTTAGGAGAAAACTATGAAGCCAGATTAAGAGGGAATTATTAACGCAGTACACACTGGACATTTATGATGAATGATGTGATGTGGTTGAATATTCTCCACCTGGAGTTGAAACTTATCACGGATAGCGGTTGAATTTCTTGTAAAATAGAACATCTGTGGAGTCCTCAAAAATAAACTTATCCAACTTTTACTATTATGTGAGAAATGAACATATTGTACATTACTTTGTTTTAACCAGTATCTCTGTACTTTGTACTTAACCTCATGTTTTGAATGAAAGTATCGTTCTGCCTACAACTCTCCACCGCCTCAACTGCCAGCGGCCAATTCTAATTACCTATCTTCTATTGCAAAATTTCTCAGGGACGCCGTAATTTCTCCCTACGTTACCTTGGTCGACCTCTGGCAATATCGACATTGGAGAATTAAGATTGGAGCAGTCTTCTTACAATGCTCTAGAGTCTGTTAAGTTAATTGTGGGTTTTGGACCTTGTAATAACCCAAGTAACAAATTTTAATATATTCTTCCAGTAACTGTACGGATTTTTTATTTATATTCGAATCCGGGATATTAGGCTAGCTAAGTCTAAGGTCCGCCACACATCAAACAAATCACAGTGGGAAAAAGCCTGTCCTCATTCAACTATATTTTAAAGGTGAAAATATTGCAGCAATGGTCAACAGAAGACTGAGTGCGTCACTAGCCAGAGCCTATCCTGCAGCTAAGTTGGTCCCGTCTATCGGAGAACATGCTCTTTAGTACTGTCAAAAGTCGACAGATACCCTTTTCATGTTAACTCCAACTGTGTTTACAAATTTACGTGTTACTACGGGAGCAGTTACATTGGGAGAACAAAAGAAGCACACACCTTCAGTTTTCTGAGCATGTACCGAAAAGCCTGCGTCTCAACGGAACACACGCCTACAATAGTGCCATTACCAGACATCTCCTTGATAAGGGTCATGAGCTGGAAAACACGAAATCCTTTTAAATTATCAACAAACAGAAAAGCTCAATTCTCCTCAAGTACTCTCGGCCAATCTCTGTCAAGTGCCTGAAACCCGAATAATGTGTTCAGAAAGAAGCAGTTAGCATCAGTCTTTCCTTTCCCTGCCTGGTACCTGGATGTCTTTATCCTGTCTTTCGTTTGATTACGTAATTTTTAGATTTCAACTCACCGTTTGGATATAATATAATTTTGCATAATTTGAGCTGAACTAAATACACTGTCAGCCAATTTATTAGTTACTCATCATCTTACGCATCTCTCATCTTTATTACGTGACTCCTTTACCATTGTATGTATACATTTGCTTTGTTTAAACTTGAACTGCCTCTGTAAAAGCTATATAAGCATAATTTTCTCAGCACTGTTCACTGAGTCCTGAACCTCCTGTCATCTGACATCATGTAAAATTTGCAAGTATGTTAAAACTTTTCCGCACATGAACTTTATAATAATTTATTTAGTCTGTAAGCAGGTGAGCTGATGAGAAGCCATCAAAATAAACAATGATGGCGCCATCTTATTCTGCACAAACCACTGTTGTTGTTGTTGTTCTTGCTTTATTCAACTTCATAAATCATAATAATAATAGCTTTATTCCAAACAGTATTTGTGGTACAGGTATGGAATTTTCAGCGTGCATTACAATATTACATCTAATTACCTCATAAATTTTATAAGATTTTAAAAATAAAAAGCAACAACAACAAAAAGAAAAAAAGAAAAATAAAAGAAGTAAAAAAGAACAGCATTGCATTCATATATTTAAACAATGCACCACAGGATATGAAATATAAAGTTAGTGTGTAATAGAATATATGAGCAACAATATAATAGTAACAAAGAAAGGAGAACAAAAGCTAATGAGAACTATTTGTTAGAGTGCCGCAGTAAGGTGATCGTGTCATACCTAACGGATTTCTCATCACATAACAGCTGTGCCAGATAAGGTATTGGGGAGTTTTTGTACTTGCTTCTAGTTCTACCAGATGAAATGCAAGGAGAGAGCTGCGTATAGAGAGGGTGTTCGGGGTCTGACAATATAGAATTCGCTAGTTTCCCACATGACATTATATGTCTATCCACAATGGTGTTAACCAGTTGGTTTAACGAAATCCCACTTCCCGTACTAACGGCTTTTAGTGCCCTACGCAGCAAAGCAAAGTCTTTCTTAAGTAGTCCAGGAAAGATTAATGGGGAGCAGTAAAGAGGGATGGTTAGAATACAAGAGTTGACAAACTGAGAAAGCAAAGACTGCTTTATACCAGACTGCCTTAACTTCCTAACGTAGGAGGTTAAACGAAACATCTTTCTAGTAACTAGCAAGATGTGAGAGGACCAGGAAAGATCGGAGGAAATACTCAGTCCAAGGTACTTGACATTTGATGTAGTTTCAACCTCTATGCCGTCAATGATAGTGGGACCATGTGAGCTAGCTAGTTGTTGTAGGTCACGTTTTCGTCTGAAAGTGAAATTTACTACCTGACATTTAGACGGATTCAGCTTAAGACCGTTTGAAGAGGACCACTGACTAATTTCAGAGAGAAAGTTATTTAATTTGGAACAATCTGACTGAGAGTTGACAGGCATGGAGACAGAGAGGTCATCAGCATACTTGACAAAAGTGGCTACATCAGAATGGGGCAAGTCATGTAAGAAAAAAGAAAACAGAAAAGGAGAAAGAACAGCACCTTGAGGAACACCAGCTAAAGTAGGTGAGGTAGTGGAGGACTTTCCATTGTAGACGGTGTACTGTTTCCTATCAGAAAAATAGGAATGCAGGGGGAGAAGCGTATGTCGAATACCATCTATCTGTCATATGGTCAATCAGTATCGTTCTGATTATTATTAAAGCTTGAACAACGGAATTCCTATTGAAGTTAGCACTGGAGATATTGTCTAGGACGATGATGGAAGCTTCTCACTAAAAAATCGTCCAAATGAACTAACTGTCCAATGAATGCATTTGAAGTGAATTCGTTTAGAGTTATTAGTTTTCACTGTAATATGTCTTGTTTTCAGTGGTTAGTGTAGCCATGTTTCATGTTTCCCTCACCGGATATAACTTCTTAAAAAAACCACATATACGATTGTACAGCTTGATGATAAATTCGTTGAAAAGAGTCGCTTCGCTGAATCATTTGTTTTGATTTTCTAAAACTAAAATGTTTGTGATTATAATCATAGTTAAATGTCAAGTGGCAAAACAAATTAATGTCAAATATAGAATAATTCATAGGATGGATAGAACTTGAAAAAGGGTGTGCAATTATAAGATTACTAGACAAATCGAATAAAATAAAAACGTTACGTAATATTGTGTGAAATTTACTAGCATAGAATTTAATGTTGAATAAAGGAATTGATTTAGAATGACAAGTGGAACAAGTGAAATAATACCGGGGACAATTAAAAGGGAGAGTAGTAACAGTAACAATCGACGTAATAAGGAAGAGTATACAAATTGAATAGACAAAAATGAATAATTGGTAGAGCTAAAATATGATTGGGGATTACCATACTTTAGCATAGAGGGATTAAGACCATGAAAGTTGGAGGGGTTGAACGAACTTTTTCTGTACACAGAGATCTGGCTTTTCTGTTTCAATAGCCAAAGATACAGCAATACAGATGAGTCGGGTACGTAGGGATTTGAGTAAATTACTCTTTGCCTTGTAGATGACTTTGAAGGCGGAGGCTATAGAGATAGGGTGATCATTATCGACCAGATGTTCTCAATGATCGCGCTTCTTATTGCTCCACTTCCACCTTTTCGTAACCATGCAGGATAGTGTTCTTGCACCCTCTTGGACAAAACTCGTGTCGAACGACTGATATACCTAGCTCCACATGAGCAGGTGAATTGATAGACACACATAGAGTTGGTCAACAGCGGGATCTTGTCCTTCAGGTTATTGAACAATAATGGTCGACTAGTAAAGGCTATTCTCAGGGATGCAGCAGGGAATGTTCTTTTCAGGGACTGTGATATCCTTCTTTTCATGATATCGGAAGCTAAGTCCCCTTTGAATTCCAAGCTCATGTAAAGTATCTTCTTGGGTACGGTTGATAAGTCACGTTTTATAGGATTTGAATGTATATTCTTGTCTATAAAACGTGGTGGAAATCCATTTTCTATTAGGATTTTCCTCAAAAGATTTAACTTATCCTCCACCGTATCAGGGCTACATATGCGCCGAATACGAGTGGCAAGCGACCTTAATGCTAGATCAAAAATGCAAAGTCTTCTGATCAAACATATATATATATAATTTTAGAGCCGGATAAGGAATTTATCGCGAAGAATACTGTTTGTTCTAACTTCCCTTTGTCATTTCAATGTCTGAATGGGGATTTTCGCTATATCTTCTTATGGTTATTTGGTAGATAGCGAACACCATATTAAAATCAATGAGTCATTTACGGTTGGATATCGACTACCAAACAATCTATCTAAAGGCACACGATTACGTACATCTCTTAACTACAGCGGAAGCCATAGTGATTGATAAGAACAAAGCTGACGTATGTGTGCAAAAGAAGCACATTCATCCCCTTGGTTTAGCCTGGCCTACTACTATACAGTCAGTAGGGACATGATCATCCATATATTTATGTCATATTATGCCTTCTTATTCCTTTTCACCTAGTTCACTCTACTCCATTATTACCTGTATTAGGTGTCAACCTTTTGTAATTTACACTAAGCTTATTATTATGAAAGAGGTTACTTCATTCACTTATCTAGAAGGAGCATTGTCTCAACTACAGGAGGAACGGACGAGGATGTCAAATCGAGAATCGCGAAGGCGAGAAACATATTCATCAACCTGAAACCAATCTGGAAATCTTCGTCAATCAGCATCAATAACAAAATTCGGATTTTCAATACAAACGTCAAGTGAGTCAGTTCTTCTATACGGACCAGAAACTTGGCGGGTCACAAAGAATATTTCCAACAGTCTGTTGCAGACCTTTATCAACAGCTGTCTTCGCTCTATACTGAAGATCAGATGGCCAGAAAGAATCACCAACAAGAAACTATGGGAACAAACAAAACAGGAACCAGTCACCCAACAAATATGCAGGAGAAAGTGGAGATGGATTGGACATTCTCTGAGAAGGCCGTTGGGTGACATCGCGCGTCAGGCCATAGCTCGAGTGGAACCCGAAAGGGAAGCGGCGAGTGGGACGTCCAAGGGTGACATGGAGGAGATCGTGTGAAGAGGAGTTGAAACAGTATGGATTAACATGGACTCAGGTGAAAAGTACAGCAGAAGACAGAAGCAAGTGGAGACGTGTAGTTGAAGCCCTATGTTCCACTAGGAACCCAAGGGAACAATAATAATAATAATAATAATAATAATTATTATTATGTAAAATTATATTTGTAAAATCTCAGCGAAATTGAAATGATTAATTCCAACGTTTCGTTCGGCAATCTGGTCCGAACTTCTTCAGGGAAATTAATCGAAATTAACATAACAGAGGTTTATATATAAAAGGAACAACTCTTGTTTTTAAACCTTGTCCAATCATGAGCCATGCAACAGGCATCAACATGTATAATAAATAAAATTGTATGTTTATATATAAAAGTACATCTCTTGTTTTAAATTGTTTGTCCTGTCATATGAATCAAGAAACAGCTATCAATAGGTATAATAAACAAAACAAAACAAAGTTAAATATGTCCAAACCAAGTTCACTTTTAACGGTTTGAAAAAAATTGGGCATTGGGTATATGATATTCATTATAATAAAGGTTTTTTGTATTTCCCAATGAATGAAAAACAAAACGATATTGTTTTTACTGACGTTTCGCTATTTAGTGCTAATAGCTTTATCAAAGTATTATTAAACCGGAATTTACAAAATCTCAGCATATATATACAAAAAACCTTTATTATAATGAAAACAAAACAAAAATTTTTTTAATGAACTGTGATCAAAATTTGACCTCAGACTTTCAAAATTAGTCTACTTTTGTTAAAATATATGTGTATATGTGTTATGCAGTATACAATGGTGTGTGTGTGGGTGAACAGTCATAAAACATTTGTTATTCTCATGTGAGCTGTGATCAAGATTTGACCGGATAGTTGCAAAATAACTGAGATTTTTTTTAACAGATATAACATAATTTTATAAATTTGTTATTCTCTCCATAAGAAGACGTAGACAATCGGGAATTTGACCAAGTGTGACTAGTTGTTGATACACATCCAATTTATTTATTAGTCAGGATTTGCCATGCATCAGCTAAGATCACACCTTCACGTCTGTTCAAACTGTTGGGATTCACCCATATATGTAGGGCTTCTGCAGTCAGTCTTTCTTTATATGAACCAAAACCTTTCTGTAGAACCTTAGTCCTATCAAAGTCGATTTTATGTCCCGTTTCTATCGAATGCAATGCAATCGCTGAGTTGTTTTCTAGCTTCTTCAAGTCTGCAGAGGTCTTTGGAACCACCTTTAGGCATTGTTTATGCTCTTACACTCTTATATTTACTTGTCTGGAAGTTTCTCCTACATATACGGCGTTACAATCCCCACAATTCTGCTGGTTTTCTTGTTCTATTTTATCCTTAACCTTCACCAGTGATGAGCGTAAGGTGTTTGATGCACGAAAATACACTATTATGTTATGATCGTTAAGGATTCACTTTATTTCATCGGATGTTTCTTTGCGGTAAGGAATCACCGCTGTACTAACCCAATTCTTAGCATCAGGTTTTGATTCATCCTTATCTTCACATTTTAAATATCTTTTTATGAAGGTTTTAGGATAATTATTTGATTCAAGAGTGGATTGAACCAATTTTAGTTCCTTGCTAATCTCTTCCTCCTCAGTAACTAGACATTTGGCTCTGTTAATCAGATTCTTGGCCACAGTTACTTTGGTGGTAAATGGGTGAGCTGAATAGTAATCTAGGTATCTATCCGAATTTGTCGGCTTTCTGAAAATGTTTATTTTAAATTTACCATCTAATTTTCTTTTTACTAAACAGTCCAGGAACGCCAACTCATTCTCATCGGATTCAACCTCTTTGGAGAACTTGATAGTTTCTGACATATTGTTTATTAAGTGAAAAGTTCATTTAACAAACTACGTTTGATTATGATGAAGGTATCATATACGTATCTTAACCACATCTTTGGGGGACTAGGGCATCTCATAATTGCATTTGTTTCTAATGAGTGCATAAAAAGATTGGCGACTAGCGGAGATACTGGTGATCCCATAGCAATGCCTCCTGTTTGACGATAAAGAACCCCTCTAAACGTAAATAACGTGGATCGAAGACACAATTCTAATACCTTCATAATTTCGTCGGGATTTAAAGGACAACGACCACTGAGTTCGTCGTCAGCACAAAGTAAATTATAAATAATACTTAAAGAATCATTAACGGGAACATTCGTGAATAATGAATAAACATCGAAACTTGCCATTATTTCATCTTCTTCAATATTAGTCAAGTTTATTTTCCTCTTATTATTATGTGTCTAGTATTTTATTACAGTTCAAAAGCTACCCTCTTTATATTTTATGACAGCACTGGATATCTGTCAGCCCTTGTGCTTGAACCTACATTCAATTCAGTGTTCCCCATTGTATTTGGTGTTTGTTTGTAGTATGTGTGTATTTTGTGGTATTCATTTTCTTGAAAATCCCCATTGAGTCATATGAAAAAGAGAAGACGTTCAGCGAAGAGACTCTTTTCGGCGAATTCATTCACATAGCTGTACAATCGCATTTATATATAATTATTTGTGTGTGTGTACATGAGGTTTGTCAAGTTTAGATAATTGATTAGTTAATACAAGAATGATGTAATATAGAAACAAAGTTAATCAGACAGCAACTAAAGTAAGATTGAGTTAGTAAGCTAGATGACGTAATATAATTGACTAAAATGTTTCAACTTAGATCAGGGTAGCAACAGAGGTAATTACAGGTAGAGACTAAGTAGAAGTGAAATTGAGCAAATAAGTTGGGTGACGTAACATAAATGACTAGAAATTGAGCGTTGTTCAAGTCAGTAACAGTGGTAGTGGGGTGTAGAAATTGAATCGGGTGGGGGTAGAGAACAAGAAAGTTGAAATTGTAAAATATTACAATTGAGAAGACAAAATAATACTAATGAAGAGACAGAAGAAAAGATTAGGTAGAATTTACTTGTCGGCTAATAAGATAGATTACGTCCATTGCAAGTGTAGTGATTGAACGAACTTCTTCTGTATGCAGAGTTCAGGACTTAGCAAGTGAATCACCATTGCTTCTGCAGTTTGAAGAAGTCTGATTCGTACACCTTTAGGAAGACTACTTCTTACTCTGTAGACGACTTTGAAGTTTGTTTGCGGTGTAGCTTGATGTCCGGATTCTATCAGATGTTCTAAGATGGAACTGCGGGGGCATCGATTTTCTCCTTTGTAAAACCATGTTGGTAAGTGTTCGGTGATACGTTTGGAAAGCGAGCGCTGGGTACGGCCGACATACCTGGCTCCATTTCCTCTCACACCATTGAATACAACTCATCCCCACCCCCCCGAATGAAACTTGTATTCTGTTGACTATAAATACAATACACTATAGTGTGTCATCCTTTTGTCTATTCACACTACATCTTATGTTCTGAATGACTGGGCATTTCTATCATACGTTCAATTGAGAATATTCAATACTGTGAACTATCATCACTCATATTATACATGTACCCCTATTTTCACACGCCTTTATTGGCTATTTGTATTATAACAGTCATGGATTTATAAGTCTAGGGCCTGAGGAAGAAGAATGTGTGGAGAACAGATGTTCGCTCCAAATCATTTTGTTCTGATTACACTGTGGGAATTTTGTAGTAGTATTTGTTGCATATTTCTTCTCTTTGTTCCACTCTGATGATGGGAGTCAGCATAAAATGTAGTATATCATCTCCTTTCTGACGAATCATGTGATTTATCTTGTCATGGAGTTACAATGTTGTTGTATCATTTCTCACGAGTACGTATTGTGATTTAGTATGTGATCGATTCATCTTCTTTTGTCTCACCTTGATCTTTGTCGGATCGTCAACGTATGAGAATAGTCATATCCAGCCGATAAGATGAATGCATTCTCACGGCTGGTAGCCGACTTTGTTATTGTAAAGAAAATGTATAAATATGATGTTTTGTTTCCTAATAAATGTACAATACAGTAACTGATAGTCACAGGCCGGCTTTTGTCTTTTTTTATTTGTGTGGCTCAGTGAATCGGAAGGTACAATGGACAAATAGGTATATTAGCACATAGGAGACGAGTTCATTACCGTTAGAACAGTTACCAGGCGCAGACACACACCAAATTGGCGACGGGTTTATTCAATTCAGTGCAGTTATAACAGCTCTTTGTTGAACATTATCTATTTGAATCTCTTTGTTCTTAACCCGTACATTCGTTTAGAAGCACAGCGACAGTGCATTTAATGCTATGAGGTCTAGGTACCTCACAGTTTGAGGTTTGCATTTACCGTTGACGGCCAAGTTAAACTTTAAGCACTACTAACTACCAATGGAGTACGACCGCACCAATGACCTTGAAACGCTCACTGAGCAAGTTAGTGAAACCTGGCAAATAATGCCGTCATCATCAATAAAATATGCTCATCAAAGTGTTATGCTATTAAATAGGATATCTGGCAAGTTCCAGCTTAGATTTGGAAAATATTGAGTTACGGTTTAAGTCAAGGACAAGTTAGAGTTAGGTTAACCTAATAAAGGCGACATTAGGGTTGGTTCGAGTTAGATTACAGTTAGTTTAGGGATATTTTCACGTTAGGGTCAGGTTTTGGAAATATGAGGGTTATTGTTAGGGTTAGAAGACCTAAATAATTACATGCATAGAATGTGGTTAAATTCCTCTGTTGATATAAGAATAGAACTTGTGCACTGTGGTAGAGTATAATTCCATTGTGGGTAAGATTTATCTTGATAAAGTCTCACGGTATTATACAGTAATATTTACTGATGACGTTTCGAGCACAATTTATTGCTCAGTAAATATTACTGTATAACAAACACTGTGAGACTTAATCAAAATAAATTTTACTCACAATGGGATTATACTCTGTTGATACTTGAACATACAACTGAGAGCTATTTTTATCACATGCGAGAGGAAGGTATCCCCTGTAACACTTTTATACAGTTTTTATGCAATTTTTTCATAAATATATGTATTCCATACACAAAAATGCCTCCTTCACGTGATTGGTGCGTTCGAGGTCATTCGCTGATTGGTAGTTAGTGGTGCTTAAAGTTTAACTTTGCCAGTTTCTTATTGCTAGATACTTTGTCTTTGTGTAGAATCTTCAAGTGATAACATAAACGAGTATAAATCAACTTTGGCGATATTGTGTTTATCCACGCATAATCCACAATGTTCCTCTTCCATTTCCGTTAGCGAAATTCGTAGCAACAGAGGTTGAAATGTATTTGAAAATTTGCCTCATTATGTATCCCCTTCGTTTTTTATTCCTTTACGTTCCCAGTGGAACATAGGGCTTCAAGCTAGAGGCTTGAAGTTTCTGTAGCAGTGGTGTTTATTTTTACAGGATGGGGTTGCTAGCCTCATGCCCAACCTTCCCTCTTTACCAGTCTTATTACTGGCTTAACGAGGTAAAGGAGTGCGTCGGTGGCCGGGAATCGAACCCCGGACCACCTGCGTGGGCGGTGAGCGCTCCACCTCTGTGCCACCAACGCACATCCCGTTTCTTCGTCATAATTATATTATCAAAACATTATGAAATGAAGTAAACATTGATGGATTAAGATGGATAGAAAGTTTTAGTAGCACAGTGATTTAAGTAGGCCGCCAAAAAAACATTTCGCTAAAAAGCTATCATAAACCAATTGAATCATTGAACTGAGAGGGCACAGATAAACCACTTTCACTCACTTGAGGTAATAAAAATCTTTTCTAACAATTCTAGAATAAAATCTTAAACATTTAAATAAGAGATGATGTTGTTTTTAGGTGCTTCAAAACTGTTTTATTGTTCGGTTAGATTGTTCCTATAAAGATGTTGGTGAACTCAGTCTTTTAGATAAACAAGGGATTGAGAACTCAGTGTAATCAATGAAATATATACATTTATATTTAATATTTGAATAGAAATATATTTTACATTTTTAGTTTTTAAATTATTATAAATAATTACAGTATCTGTACAATGATGGTGCTTTAAGAAATGTGTTACCATTTTACTCCTAGAAGAATTTATCTTTGAAAACAAACCTATAGGCTGTTTTCTATCTTAGAAGAATATACCTTCAGTCAAATCTGATGACGAATCGACTTTAGTCAGAGTATTGGACAGATGTTTAGTCCTCCTTGTATGGGACTCTTCTCCAGTACGCAGTACACACACACACACGCATGAGTTCACGTGGCGTCGAATCCAGGAGAACACTTGAAAAATACCATTTAATCATCAACCGAATCATCTATAAGAGTTGGATGAAATAACAGAGTGGACAGAAGAACTGTTATAAAATATATAATAAAAAATATTCTATCTAAAACAATACCAACTATTTTCCATTGTTCAATAATTCTCTCCTTTAAATCACGTTCTTTTAGCTCGCCTTGTAATTGTCTTGCTGCTTTTGTTATATAACTAATATCTTGTTTAATACGTCTCAGTGATTGACGTTCTTTTTGACTTAATTTTGATAGCTTATTCAAACTGATTGGATAGAAATGCTGTAAATGTGATGTAGACGGTTGGAGAAATTGCCGCCTCTTCTTTGTATGATTGGTATTTTTTGTTAATTTTGTTTTATTTCTACTTGAAGATTGATTCCAGTAGAGTGATTTCGAGAAATCTTCTATTACCTGATGGTTTTTCGACGTCTTTTGTTTCGGCGGGATTGATACCTGAATAATCTCTTCTTCACAGTGTTCATGATAATGAGGAGGCGGATGAGGAGGAGGAGCACGATGCTCGTGGAGATGGTGATCTTGAGGCTGTTCATTATTATTCCAATAATTTAACAGGCTTATGTTTTCTACATCAGTTTCATTTAACTGACAACTTATTATCCTATTATCATCTGAACAAATATTTATTGGTAAGGAATAACGTGAATTTGTCAAATCTGTATTAGATGACATGCTGTTTTGTCTATTATTATTTGATGAATGATTAAGAAGCATATCATTTGTATTTTGATAATATATAGGTGAATAGAAGATATCCCTTGGATGATAACATGTACAATTTGAATTGATCATTGAACACGTTGAACATTTCAATGGATTATTACTATTATTATTATTATCATCATCATTATTATCAATATTTTTATAAATCATTGATGATTGGTTATTAATATTATGTTTGTTTAAATCACTAGATATCATCATACCTGTAGAGCGAAGTTCAAATGATGCCTTAGATATGTTTGGATAATATGTACAATATTTATCACTAGAATTAAAATAACGATCATAATAATTGTGTTGAGGCAGTTTATTCCATTTTAGATTATCATTGATTGACGACAGAGATCCAGATGCTGAATAATACAATGGATGACGTTGAGAATTTGACAGTTCTTTTAAACTGCTACTACTACTACTATTAGTACTATTAAAATGAATTGTTTGTTTTCTGAGAGTATCATTTACAGATGGCGTATTTTGTGATTCACATGGTAATGTAGGGATTTTTAAATGAACAGTTTCTTCAACCAATTCAAGTTCATCAATGTTGATACCAAGTAACCAACCCATAAAAGCTGTAAACTGTATATGTGTAAAGAAAAAGAAACCATTGTATATTAATAACAACTGTTGTCAGGCATACAAATGATATCAACATTGAAAACATACTTTTCTACCAAAAACATTCAAATTACCGATGGACAAGTTGTATTATTGTAGAAGCTTAATTGTGCTTTTTAAACCTTTATGTTCGAAAGCACGACAGTAGGCAAGTGAGGCAGGGGAAATCTATTGAACTCAATGGTTTAATTTAATGCCTAAAACTAATAACGCTAGTATAATATATGGTACTCTTAAAATGCATAAACCAGGTTAGCACATAAGACCAATAGCAGATTTCAGAAACACTTAGCTCTAATACTATATCCTATTATAAATCATTCAGAATCCTCTAGGCTAACTAACTCATACGAAATGAAAGGGAAACTAAGTGACATTTAATTAGAGAATAATGAAAAAAATGGTTAGTTTTGATATAACTAGTCTTTATACTAATATACTTATCACTATAGCCTTAGAAGCAGTTAAAAAAGAACTAATTGCAGATCCCGAACTCACGCATAGAACGAAGCTGCCCATTGAGGAAATTATTTTAGGAATTCAGTTATACCTCACATTTACTATCTTTAAATTCCAGGGTAAAATATATAGACACCAATATCCCCTATCCTAGCAGCTGAGAAAATATTCTTCTAAATACATTTAATCCTATTCCAAAAATGTGATGGAGATATGTGGATGACACTCTCGCTCACAGTGTTAAAAACAGAACATATCTCTCCCCAGATTCTTCACACACATAAAGGGAATAAAATTCACATTTGAATCGGATAATGAACAAGGAAAATTAGCCATGATGTTAGATTGTAAAATAAAACGAAGAGGAGAAGGCGAACTGCACACTAGCATTTATGAAACCCAACGCATTCTGCTAATAGATATTTAGGCTTTAATTCATCTCATCCGTAGTTGTCTGTGAAGGCAGGATTGGTTAAGTGTCTAACAAACCGAGCAATAGCACTAAGTAGTACATCATAAAAGACCTAAACGATGAAATGAAACAAATAGAAGCGGCGTTAGTGTTAAATAACTAACTACCCTATAAAGTTCATTAGAAAGATCGAAAAAGGTCGAAAGCAAAATAAAAATAATGGTGAAACTAATAATGATAACGTAAATAAGAAAGAATATCAGGTATCTACTGTTATACCATATAAGGAGGGGACACCTAAGACCCTACGTAGGATTCTCAATAAAGCAGGAATTAGGGTGGCATTTAAACCTACAAACTCACTCAGATAGGACAAGCTCTGTAAGTTAAAGGACCCTGTCGGTTGACCCAATTAGACAAAATAATATAATTTACAAAATAGCTTTGGTAGGACCCAGCATAAAATAGTATATCATCCTTTCTCACGAATCATCAGATTTATCATGTGGTGAAGTTACTGTGTTAATGTATTGTTTCTCACGCATACTGTGATTTAGTGTGTGATCAATTCATCTTGTTTTGTCTCACCTCGATCTTTGTCGGATCACCAACCAATGAGGATAAATATTTCCAACCAATAAGAAGAATACATTCTCACGGTTGTGAGCTGACTTCATTATGGTTAAGATAATGTATAAATATCATGTGTTGTCTCCTCAAATGTAAAATACAATATCTTACAGTAACAGCCTTTGTTTTCTGATATTTGACTGGCTCAGTGAGTTGGAAGGCACAACGGACAAATAAACGTATTAGCATAATCAGTCGACTTCATTACCGTTATAGTAAGTAACAGGCACAGACATAACAAAGTAGAAACGTGTTTATTCCTTTCATCTCAGTTATAACAAATTAACAACGGAGTGAATAACACCTTGCAATGACTCTTAGGCCAACTACATGGGTTAAACTAGTAGATCGCGGGTAGTCAGATTGTGAGAACATAAGAAGTTGGCTAAGGTTAGAATGATTGATCCCACAAAGATAAGTAATTTAGAAAAAAGCTCAGCGATTGCACTGCATGTATTAACACACAATCACACAATAGGATGGGTGGAACAGAGTCAAGATTATAAAAAGTAATATAGGTAGGTGGAGAGAAAGACTGATTACTGAATCGGGGAGAATCTAGTCAAACACACGGAAAGGCATTCCTTATTCAATAGATAAAGGAAGCCTTACAAATAATAAAGGAGATATGGTTCCTACTCTATTTTGGTTACTCATCTCATCCTTCTGAATTCCTTAATCATTATTGATATTAGTATAAAACTTGTGCACTCTGGTAGAGTATAACTCCATTATGGATAAGATTTTATTTTAATAAATCACACAGTGTTATACAGCAATATTAAATGATCCTTAATCATTAATTAGATGTGTGTGGTTTTAGCATAGTGTGTTGGCAAGGCCTTTCAGTACTTCAGTCAGTTGGGACAAACAGGGATACTTTAACTTAGCAGAATATTTTCTTCATATGGTCTTGTTTTCAATCAACTACATAAATGTGCTAGTGATATCATTTACTTTCAGGGCATATAGTCTAGAATTCTAAAGAAATCTCTGGTTTGTTTCATTTTGAATGAAAAGAAAAAACACATAGTTCAGCGAAGAGCCTGTTCTCGGCGAATTCATTCACCAAGCTGTACAATCATAACTATATCCGATTTTTTCATGAAACAAGGTAGTAACACAAGTGATGAGTTGTCATAATCATATTTGTTCATATTAATCAGTGGATAAGAAGAGTTGAGCAAGTAAGTGTATTAGAGTTACGCAATAAGATGAACAATTTTTAATGAATGAATTGTTAGCATGATGCTCATAGAAACAAAGAAAAATATGAAACTACTTAGGAGTTCTAAGGAAATACCAGAGTTATAAACATCTGAAAAATAAACAAACAAAAATCGGGTTATTGGAAATCAACAAAGCTGTTACCACGATAGTAGAAGCGGCTGGATAATTTTCTTGTGTATGCATAGCTCTGTTTTCTCTGTCTGAGTGGCTAGAGCTCTAGTATCGGAAAGGAGATAAAAGAGTATTGCCTTTGTCTGGTTGTTCTTCACTATGAAGTAGACGTTTGTTGAGATGGGATAACCAGTGTTGACGAGGTATTCGATTATCGCATTCCCTATGGAGAGAGCCAATACTACCTTTCTGCAACCATGAAGGATTATGTTCTTGAAATGTTTTAGAGAGGATACGCCACCTCGAATGACCAATATACCTGACTCCAGTGGAACAAGGAAACTGACTCTATGACATGACATGATTATGAACAATACATTTTGTTCGAAATGTCATCCAGTAAATAATACTGTTTCACTGTGTGATATATACGTAATAAACAAATTAATATGATTCTGTGTTAACTGTCACTCTCCTGGGTTCGAACCCCGGTGGGTGCGTACTGATGAAGAGTCCCAAACTAGG
Organism: Trichobilharzia szidati; assembly: GCA_944472155.2. Taxonomy (NCBI): domain Eukaryota; kingdom Metazoa; phylum Platyhelminthes; class Trematoda; order Strigeidida; family Schistosomatidae; genus Trichobilharzia; species Trichobilharzia szidati. The sequence continues at coordinate 93,613,054 of OX235272.1, forward strand.
ACGAAACAGCTGTCCAGTACTCCCAGGTTTTCCAGTGGTTCTCTAACCAACGTCAGCTCATGATGAAATCCTGTAACCACTCTCCTGACTATTGGCCACTTCCAGCTTTAAAGGAGTTTCCCATTTCATTTTTATTTATCGAGTAATTACCTACCACTAAGAGCACACTAACAGATAATATCTCATCGTCTTGAGATCGTAAATTGTCCCTCATTTCAACACCTATTAAAAAATTATGTGTTGCTGTTTCATTAATGTAATGCCTGCTTATCTTTATAGATAAATATTTCCAGGGTTTTAGTGAAATAAATTCCAAGCTATTAAGGGGTGTGGTGTTTAGTTGACATGCTAGATGTTAATTGTCACCTGACTCAAATCACCCTTTATCTGATAAACTAATATAATCCCAGTGATTATGAAAGATTGTCTTCTCCATACACTGAGGCATCCGTCTTAAAAACTTCTGTCGGCTGGAAGGAATTGAAGAATATCTTGATTTAATTTTAAACTATTCAAAAGCAGTTGAATGAGAAACATCATTAGACTCTTACAATTTAACCTGTCTGGTAGTTCTGAGTGGAACGGAAGCATCTCCATTTCACGCCGCCCCAACAGTGCCGATAATCTTTCATCTCCTCCATGTCACCCTCGGACATTCGCCTAAATTGTCGTCTCCCAGTCTTGAGAATGGAGAGCAATGTCACCCAACGGTCTACCCGATCTACCTCCATTTTCTTCGTGATATTTCTTGAGCAATAGGTTCTTGATTGTTTACTTCCCAGAGTTCATTGTTGCTAATTCTTTCTGACTAGCCATCTGGTCTTGAGCATGGTACGAAGGCTTTCTGTGAGGCGCCAAGTTCCTGACCCATATAGAAGAATTAATTTAACATTTGCGTTAAAAATCCGAATCTTGTTCTTTATGCTAAATGTTGTTCATTTAAAAACTGGTTTCAGAGTGATGAAGATGTACCTTGCCTTTCCGACTGTGGTTTTGATATCCTCCTCCGTGCCGAATGCCTGTATAGTTGAAAGGCTGCGGCCTAGATTTGTGAAGGAAGTAACCTCTTTCAAATTTCTCCCATTGATAATGATTGGTGCCTGTTGTTGTTGATTGATTATTTTCATCACCTCCATCTTCTCTATGTTCACTTAAAATCCGGTCTTTTCTGACAGTTTGTTGGTTTCCACTCATAAGTTTTCGAATTTGAGACATTTGAATTAAATCATCCACGAAGTCAAGATCTTCTGTAGTTTTCTTATTGGTTCAGAGTATCCCTATCTTCTCCTGCTCCTCGGTGTACCGTATAATCCAGTTAACGACAACAGGAATATCATCGATGATGGTAGTAGGCAATCTTGTCTTACTCCTGTCTTCACTTTAAAGGCTTCACTGAGTCCTTCAAAGCCACTGTTATTATTCATGTAAACATTCACTCTACTTTTATATTGTTAGTAGTCAAAAGCGAAATCCAGAAAATACATCCCATAACTTTTGAAATAACGAAAACAATGTTTCTATTAAATTCATTAAAAACATATTTAGTGTCCCAATAAGCCCTCATAATTAAGTAAAATCACTGTTGAACAGTTCTTTATGAATTATTTGCAACTGAACAAAACGTATAACCAGTGATTATTTCTTCCAAGTAGTAGGTGCAATTGAAATTATATCGAAGTATATGAATGTGATTGTACAGCTTGGGGAATGAATTCGCCGAGAACTAGCTCTTCGCTGAATTACTGTTACACTGCTGGTTATCAGGCGAGTTGGTAGAGCATTAAGCCATTGGGACCTGACCAGAAGGTCGTGGGTCTGAACTTCAGTGGATCCATACTGTGAAGAGTCCCAGACTAGTACGAGACAGCTGTCCAGTACTCCTAGATTTTCCTATAACCAATGTCAGTTCATGATGAAATCCTGAAACCAATACTTGAGTAACAAAAAAGTCATTACATTACTTATTCAAGAATGTAAAATTAACTTAGATGTTAATCATTTATACTCATATTCTGTCACAACGGTTTCCAAACTTTTGGTATATGTATTTTAAAGCAGTTGAAAAACACTAAAGAAATATGGGATGAGATTTAAAATGAAACTGAAGATTACCCTACAAATCTTCCGAAGTAATAACGACTTAGTCTTCATAATAATAATAATCATGCTTTGAAAGGAAGTTCTTGAAGTCCTAATGAGAAAGACTTAACTCGCTGGATGATCAATTCATACAGTGTGTTGAAAAATACTTCGACACTACTTTTTCATTCCTTTGTCTTCCGAGTGAAGATGTTAAAGTCAACCAGCCAGAATCGGAAAGGCGAGATACGCACGCCTTCATCAACCTGAAATCAGTTTGGTAATCTTCTGCACTCAGCCAGCACAAAGAACAAGATTCGAATTTTTAACACCACTATCAGGTTAGTCAGTTCTTCTATACGGGTCAGAAACTTGGCCAGCATGTCACGAAAAGGATTTCCAATAGGTTGCAGACTTTTATCAGCAGCTGCCCATTTCTCTGGCTGCGTACTGAAGATCAAATGGCCGGTCGGCCAGGAAGAATTAGCAAGAAGAAACTCTGGCTAACAACAAACCAACCAAGAGCCAACTGGTCAAAAAATGTATAGGAGAAATGGAGGTGGATAGGGCATACGCTGAGAAGCCCGTCAAATAAAATCGCGCGCAGTGCAGGCCATCACTCGAGTGGAATCCCGATGGGAAGCGACGAGTGGGTCGTCAGTGCGAGGGTGACATGGAGGAGGTCGCATGGTGAGGAGGAGATGGAAAATTATGGGCATTCGTGGACCCAGCTGAAGAGGACAGCAGAAAATAGAACAGAGTGGAGATGTGTTGTGAAGCCGTATGTTCTACTCGCAACCCAAGGGAATAATAATAATAATTGCCTTCCGAGTAGAACATAGGCTTCAATCTTAAGCTTTGCAATTTTAGTAGCAAGGGTGTTTATTATTTTTTTAGGGGGTAGGATTTCTAGCCTCACACCCAACTTTCCCATTTGCTGAGTTTACTGTCAGCTAAGAGAAGTTTCGGAGTTCGTTAGCCGGAGATCCAACCCTGGATGAGTACTCCACGACTGAGTCACCGACTCACTAGGAAATACGTACACGCCGATATTTTAGGACAATTTATCAGCAAACATCTGGTACTTAAACATACATACAGAAGTTATTGGATAGTAACTCTTCTACAGATTTTTGTTTCATTTTCAATGTCGATAGAATTTCAATGTAGTTACTGTGTGATATCATCTTTGGATGGTTGGAAACAATTAGCGGAAAGTGATAGACTTTAGTTTCCTCGTCTTCAACCAGGCGTCGTGTGCAAACTCAAAGGACAACTGAGGCCCTCCATCGGGGATTTCAATCCGAATCACTGAATAATCAGAGAAATTGCCGCTGAGCTATTCAGACTCCTACTTGGTAATATTTTTAGAATACTTAGTAATAAACAATTAAGTGTGGATGATACACTCATTATTGGTAATGAGAGTAAGTCTATTGAAAACTTTTTACTCTATTTAATCATATTCATCCAAATATCCGAGTGACTTCCGAACTCGAATCGATTAACCAACTTCGGTTTCCTGGATATTTCAATGACCAGGAGAGACGAAGGAGCGATTAAGCGATCTATTTTTCGTAAACAGATATGGAGTGGACAATATCTTCATTTCACCAGTTTTGTTCCTATCCAGTATAAACGTTTCCTAGTGAAATGTTTGTTTTCAAGGGCCTGCAAAACATGCACCAGCGACACGTTGATGGATGAGCTTCGACACATACATCCAGTTTTATTAGCTAATGGTTATCCAGAAAACTTTATCAGTTGTCACAGTAAGGATAGACCACATCTTGAAAAGGCACCTTCAGTACTTCTTTATTAACCTAACATTCAAGGGTGACCAGATTATGCAGTTGACAGCTCAAAGACTTCGATCAGCCATCAAGCGCACATTCTACGCCGCATCTCTTTCCGAAACATCTCGAACATTTTCGATCCCTGTACCTAAGACTAAGGGAAGAAATTCTGTGGACTCTACTTCAAACTGTATCTACAAGTTCACCTGCAGTTGCGGTGACACCTATATGGGTAGAACCAATAGAATGTTCCAATGTCGTCGAAAAGAACATGTTCCAAAATGGTTATTAAAACATATAGAAAATCCCAATGCAATTAATCTGAATAGAAATCCAGCATCATCCATTGCAAAACACTTATTAATGTCAGGTCACAAAATCAATATTAATGACTGTTTCACAATTATTTCATCACATAACTCTAATTCAAGGTTGGTTATTGAAGGTGATGGAATCACTTTGGGGATTAATCACATACATCCTAAACTATGTGTACAAAAAACAATAGACTTCAGTCTTCGCCTACCATGGACTACTTGACCTATTTAAATATGATTGGTCATTAGTATGTACTTTTGTTTTTTATTTAACTGAGTAATTGTCATGCATTTTATTTTATTTCATTATTGTGAACCATGATAGTTGTAAAGCGGTTGTCGAGCAAATACGAAATGAGTATATCATCTCGCGACATTTATCTTCTAAATACCTTATTCAAATTTATCTGAGGGACCATTTGTTTTAATCAAGTGTTTAGCAAGTATTTTGATTTTATTTGTAAGCATGACAGATAGTTCAGTGGTACAGTTTCTATGAATATAAATATCTCCAATACTTCCTAACCACAGATTCTTAGTATTTTTAGAATTCTACAGTCGCTGTAATCAACAGTCAAAGAATTAATTATACTGGTGTCATGTTTTGTCCCAACCACTACAAAATGTTTTCTAAAGTAATCCTACTTTGCCTGATCACTGCTTGTCAAGAAAGACGGTCGTTTGGCATGTATAACACATCTCGAAGTCATCTCTATCGATGTAGCTTCAAATTTCATGTTACCACGGTTCTCCAAGAAAACATTGGTAAAACTAAACAATATACCAGATATATAATCAAGAAATAAAATAAAGTATTATTATAAACTATAAACCAACAAAATTCTAAGTTAATTGGTAGATGATGACTAGCAGTGGAATCCAGGATGCACATTTCGTCCTATTTGGGACTCGTCATCTGGGTGCACCTGCATTCCTCAGTGAGTGATGAGACCGAGCACTTCAGTCCAATCAATCGACGGGAAAATCTAAAATTGAATTAAGCAACAAAATTCTGTTTCTCAAAGCACTTATCTGTTTTCACTTTTCCTGGAATAATAACTAACTGGTTTCAACAAAGAACTTTGCACAGATGTGCAGTAGTTCGAGTTGCCACACTCCCCCCACCCATGTAGCACAAAAGCGCGAGAAGAGAGTAGAGAGAGCTTCAGAAGAGAGATAATAAACAGAAGTGTGAGTGAGGGGAAAAGAATAGTAATATGGAAGAACAATAGAGTTTTGTTGGGTATTATAAATTACAAGGAGTGAATGCATCTACGCAAGCCATTGAGAACGATTTTGAGCCATATCATCAATTGTCTCTAGTGATTGGTTTTCGCCATCCCTAGGACATCAACCAGACTGGTAGTCAACACTTCCCTACGTCCCTAGATCAAACTAACCATTGTGGATTTCATTGACTGATGAGGCCATGTTTTGGTTTGACCACCATTAGCTCTTTTCCAACCTGATCCTTTGTCAGCTAACATCGCCTGTAGAGGAAGGCGATGGCTAGGGGTGCATGCGTAACACATGTCCTAACTATCTCAATCGGCGTAACTTCACAACCTCATCGATTGATTTCCCTTCCTTACCTAGCACTTGACGCCTAACCTAATTATTGCTCACTCTATTATACCGCCTAACACAGGAGATAGAACTTGGAATAATTTACTATTCAACAACAATAAATTGTGACAAAAAAATATTACAATAATTCAATAAGAAATAAACCTCTTACATATATATATCAGAGTTAAGTTTAACCAAAATTTCTTACTTTTCTTAACCATTTTGGTGGTTGTTGAGTTTCAGCTGTTCGAAAATGCAAATTAACTGTTATACAGCATAAAAACATAGAGACTGTAATTATGCCCATATTGAAACAATAATATGCACCTGAAAAGAAGGGAGAAACAAATCAAACATGTTACATTTATATATATATATATATATATAATCTTATAGCAGACGTATGAAACGATTCAAACGCTCAGGGGTTAGTTTCGGTCTCCACCTTCTACTGCCTACATAGAATTAAAACATCTGACGTTGGGGAGTTGGAAGCAATCGGCAGGAAGCCTTTTACCTAAATTTCATGTTTTGTTGGCAATCACCAGTCAGCAGGGCATGTCTGCAGTCATGAAAGAACTCATGTCCCTCCTGAGATTTGAACCTTTATAACCCAGTGCAGCAAACAGAGATATTCGGCCTCACAGTCAACCTTTTGTAGGACTTTAATATATGCTTTCATTATTTTTTCGATTTTTTTGATTGTAGCTTGATTCCACACCGTATTTTTTCGGTACAGGTATGGAATTTTCAGTATGTGATATCGGTAGCCCAAATTTTGCAGGCCGACCATAGATATCAGGTGTGCGTCGCCAGGGGATCGAACCCCAAACCATGTGCATGGTCGGTGAGAGTCCTAACCACTGTGCCACCGACGCACACTAAGTAGTAATTAATGCCATGAGTTAAGTCCTTGGTTTTAGTGCAGGCTGAAGTTTACAATGTGGCCACCATACTTAGTGGTTCGCTATTGTGGTACACTCTTTATTGATGTTAGACGGTTGAAGGCAATTAACAGGAAACCTTCGACATAAGGTTTTATGCTTGTCGTCTCACATCAACAAGGCGTATATGCACTCTCGAAGGAATTCAAGTCCCTTGTAAGGTATTCATATAAATTTTATTGGAACGTCTCACAGTGCGTTGGTGGCACAGCGGTTAGGACTCTCGCCTACCATGCAAATGGTCCGAGATTCGATCCCCTGCCAACGGACACCTGATATCAATAGTCCGCCTGTAAAATTTGGGCTACCAATATCACATGCTGAAAATTCCATACTTGTACCAAGAATACTGTGTGGTTTCAAGCTATAATGAAAATAAAAAAAATAGAACACAAAATCAGTCGAAAGTCTAGTCAGAATAATAAAGATCACCTTGTGTTATTCAATTTAGATAATACGAGAGTGATAAATTTTGTTTGTTTTCGTTCTCCGACCCCCTCTCCCACTGCCTTAGTTTTCACAGTCTAGTAATTTTATTCATCCTCTGAAATGTTTGCTTCAAAAGAATTTAGATTGAAAGACATTTATTATTTATTAAATTCTAGACAACACTTTCATAGCATTATTAATCTTCAATAATAATGATAATAATAATAACGACAATATTTTTCAAATTATACGCCTATTGTTGTTGTTTATTTATGCGTTTAAATTTCTCCTTTTAACAATTAAAACAAAACAGATATTCGACAGCCAATTTTTTTTCTAATGTTTTGAATGTTTCAATAGTCAGCGTTATCGTGATGATGATGATGATGGTGAAAGTAATAATAATTTTGTCAAAGATATTTCAAAAGAAATTCAAACGTAAACATGTCTTGATAATAATAATAATAAAGCTTTATTTCAGACAGTATGTGAACACACGGTACACAAATTCTCAACATATTTAGTTCGAAAATATTTCCTCTTCGTTCAAGGATTTACATGTAAAGCAATTATCTGAAGTATATCGTGCGATGTAGTATTATTGCATGTGAAGAGAGAACTAATTCTGTTTTCTATTTTTTTTCTCCCTACATTTCCTTCATTAATTGTACAGTATTTTGTCGAAAGTTATTTAAATATGCGCGCGAATCCATAAAGTGATCATCATCTGATATAACTGTATGATTAAAACAACAGGGAATGAACTTGATTATAAGGGTGAAATTTATTACAGCAATTGTCAACAAAATATTGAGTACGTCACTAACCGGAGCCTATTCTGCAGCTAAGCTCATTCCCGTCTATCGAACAACTTGCTCTTTGGTGCAATCAAAAATCGATAGATATCCTTCTCATGTTAACTCCAGCTGAATATACAAATTTACATGTATCTGCAGGAGCAGTTATATTGGAAGGACAGAAAGAAAGGCATATCTACGATTTTCTGAACATGTACCGAAAAGCTTATGTCTAAAGGGAACAAATGCTTTAAACAGTGCTATCGCCAGGCATCTCCTTGACACGGGTCATCAGGTGGACGTTGCAAGATCGTTCAAAATTATCAATAGGCAAAAGAGTTCAATTCTCCTTAAGTTTGCTGAAGCAGTCTCCATCAAGCGCCTGAAGCCCGATTTATGTGTTCAGAAAGAAGCGTTATCAGTTTTTCTTCGCCCTGGTAACTGAGTGTTTTCACCCTCTCTTTCATCTGATTAAGTAATGTCTAAGGTTTCCATTGTATATGATCACCATTGTTTGGAATAGTGTTTTATATTATTATATATAAATTATTATTGTATGCATATATTGATTGATTTTTGTTTAAAAATGAACTCTGTGCAAGTATGCTAAAATAGTTTCTGTAGATATACTTAATAACGACTTTGGCCTGTAAGCAGCTGAGCTGATGAGAAGCCAATAAAATAAATGATAGTACCATATTATTCTACACAAACCACTGTTGTTCTTACTTTATTCACATTCATTAAGGGGAATGGAGAAAAGTTTAAGCAGCATTTCAATGGGTGCAACTTCTGGTAGCCCATTAGTGATTTAATCAGACCGCCTTAGACAGTCTGCTTTAACTTGAATTAAGAAGATAGACTGTACAAAAGATAATACAGTATGATTCCTAATAAAAAGCAAATTATAAAAATCTCCATGATATAATTATGAGCAGTAAATTGTTCTCTAAATTTCACTAGTTATTAATACTGTAACACTGTTTGCATGTGTGTTGTTATTCTATGATGTAAGTGGACTCTACCAGAATGCTCAAAATCTTTTCTTGAAAAAGTAGAATTTTTACTCAATTCTAATCCTTCTTATTGGGATTAACAATACTTATTGCTGTTTAAGTATTCGAAAAAAAGACATATCAGAGAACATGTATTGTTAATTTCAATTAGATCTTTTTTTTTCAGGCTTTACTCTAATTTACATAGATTTATATATAACAATTTTAAGAAATGACGGTGATTTTGTGGATCAAATAATAATAATAATAAAAATAAAAGTAATGTGGTAAATGTTTTGAACGTAGTTAATAACGATGATTATAATGATAACAAAATATTGATAATAAGGTTTATGCAGGTGGCGATAAGAATAACAAAGGTAGTAAGTAATATGTGTGTATATGCAGATGATTCAATAAATAAATTAGGTCAAATCTTTAAAGTTACATAATACTAAAGGTGAAGTGGACAGATAATCAGAGTTTAAATAAATGTCATAAAAGTACGCAGGGAATGGAGGGTTTTGATTAGAATTCACAAGAGTAGATTTACTGGTGTAACTAAGATGGGATTTATTTTCGAAACAGTGTATCCGTATGTCTCATAATTCCTTACATTCAGTCTTGCACTAGAAGATGTATATATATATGTTTTCAACTATGAGTAAGGCATTGATTGGTTCACATAACAATTATTATTATTGTTTCCTTTAGTTCCTAGAGGAACATAGGGCTTCAGCCGCACATCTCGATTGCTTTAGGTTCTCCGCTAACGTTTTCACCTGGCTCCACGTCTGCCCACATGCTCCTCATCTCCTCTTCACATGACCACCTCCATGTCACCCTCACACTGACGACCAACTCGCTGCTTCCCATTCGGGCTCCACTCGAGCGATGGCCTGGCGTATGATGTCACTTGATGATTTGTTTCCTCAGAGTATGGCCAATCCAATCCACCTCCATTTCTTCCTCTATATTTGTTACACAATCGGTTCCTGGTTGGTTCGCGCCCAGAGGTCCCTGTTGCTGATCTTTTCTGGCCGGCTATCTGATCTTGAGTAGTATTGAGTGAAGACAGCTGTTGATGAAGGTCTGTAGTTTGTTTGAAGTGCTATTCGTATCACGTCAAGTCTCTGATCGATAAAGTGGCACTGAATTCACATTGGAGTTGAAAATCCGGATCTTATTTTTCATGCCGAGTCAGTCCTGTTGATCTCCACACAGACTTGAGAGTAATGAAAGCTTGCCTTGCTTTCCAGATCCTCGCTTTGATATCCTCGTCAGTTCCGTCCGCCTGTAGTTGAAACGATGCTTCCCAGGTAGGTAGGTAGGTAAATGAGGTTGCTTCTTTCAGATTTCTCCCATTTATGCTGATTGTTGTCTGTTGTTGTTGATGTGGCTGTCACTGTTGGCCAGGAATCCTCATCACCTCTTTTTTCTCTATGTTTACGTGAAGACCTATCTTTGATGCTTCTCCTATCGCCAACTTGTTGCTTTTCACTTGCATATCTTCCAGTTTGTGGGAAATCAGACATATATCATCGGCGAGGTCTAGATCCTCCAAGTTTTTTTGTGTGGGTCCATTTTACGCCTGTTTCCTCGTTGCCCGGCCCGCTGTCTGTTGCATTATCCAGTCTAGAGCAATCAGGAAATTCATTGGAAATAGTAGGCAGCCTTGTCTTACTCCTGTTTCCAAATCACCTCTCGGTCGACGCTAACGAAGGCATTTTTGAAGTCAATGAAGTTGTGGTAGATAGCTAACTGCCACTCCAAGCTCTGTTCAAAGATGATATGTAGTGTTGCGATTTGATCTATGCATGACTTGTTCCTCCTGAATCCAGCCTGTTCCGTTCACAGTTTTTCATCCAGGGCGTGTTTGAATCTTTCCAGGATGATGCGGCTTAGTATTTCGCTTGAAATAGACAGGTGCATAATGCCGCGCCAGTTCTTCCACTGACGTAAGTCTCATTTCTTTGGCAGCTCCAGTAGGTAGTCTTTCCTCCAATCCGCAGTTACTTTGACCTCTTTCCACACCTTCTTCGATAGTGGTGTCATCAAGTTCGCTGATGTCTCTGGGTCCATTTTCAATGGTTTTGCTGGGATTCCATCTGGTCCTGCTGCTTTTCCAGTTTTTAACATTTTTATAGCCTTCAGAATTTCTGCTTTCGTCGGAGGGTTGGTATCCACTGGTAGTTATACTTCCACCGTTGGTATTATTGGGCGCGTTGTAGGTGGCGGTCGATCTAGATGTCTTTTGAAGTGTTCAGCCCAGTGACAATTAAATTTAGATCCAGAGTTAGTTTATTATTTGCTGACTGTCTATATGTGTGTCTACTAATTCGGCGGACAGATGAAGATTACGAATTTATCAGCTGTTTGGGCCTCCTGAGGTTTCTCATCATGAGTTGTTTTCAATATTTCGTTACGCATCCACCTCAACGATTCGAACCCAGGACCTTATGGTTACAGGGCGAGCTCTCAACCATTGAGCGACTGGGACCCGATCCCATGAACACCCCATGAATTCTAACTTCTTCGAATTCATGACATAGCGCGACCACTTTGTAATGTCTTTTTCGATGAGTTACTGCCTCACCTTCAACCTGCTGTACCCTGCTGGTCACGGCTTCCCACTAGAATCCTAGGTAACTGCCTGAATAAGGTCAGTCGCTAGTGAACATCAGATTAATTTTCTAGTATTGGTTTTGTAGGGATGGTCTACGAGCTGGCCTTGTAACTAGAAGGTCCTGGGTTCGAACCCCGGTTGGTACGTAGTGCTGAAGAGTCCCAGAACTAGGACGAAATAGCTGTCCAGTACTCCCAGGTTTTCCAGTGGTTCTCTAACTGATGTCACTTCATGATGAAATCCTCCAACCAATCAAACAAAATCCCTAAAAAACCAATACTTGAAAACTATTGTAGTTGACAGACATCTGAACTCATGTGAAAAATGAACTAAATCCATATTTGTCTGACTCCTCTCAGCACCTTTTCTATTCACAACTCTCCCCTTACACGTTATCAGATAGGATTAGAAATCATTATAAAAGATAACATGTACGTTCGCTCTCTGAAATAATAAAAAAAAACACCAGTCATTTTATTTTTCCATCCGGCCTACTTAAATACGGCTGAGCTACCAGGATTTCCGTCTATCAAAATGCTGCTTAAACTCTTCTGCTTCTACAATTATGTCAGATGACCAGATCAGATGGCCAGAAAAGATCAGCAACAGAGATCTCTGGCAATGATCGAACCAACCAGGAACCGATTGTGCAACAAATAGGCAGGAAGAAATGGAGATGGATTGGCCATACTCTGAGGAAACCATCTAGTGACATAACTACACAAGCCATTGCTCGAGTGGAACCCGAAAGGGAAGCGGCGAGTTGGTCGTCAGTGCGAGGGTGAGGTGACTTGGAGGAGGTCACGTGAAGAGGAGATGAAAACGTGTGGGCAGACTTGGAGCCAGGTGAAGACTCTATTAGAGAAACGAACGCAATGGAGACGCACGGCTGAAGCCCTATGTTCCTCTAAGAACTAAAAGAAATAATAATAATTATTAAAAGAGTTGTCAGCGCAATTCTTTATTATTATTGCCTTTGGTTCCTGGTAGAACATAGGGTTTCAGAAACACAGCTCCATTTCATTCTAAGCTCAACTTATCGTTCTCTATTCGTGTTCAACTCTAGGATGTGTGTGGCATGTTATGTAACTCAACGGTCTCCTCAGTATATATCAGATTCATTTCCGCAGTTTTAGTTGATGACTTCTTGATCGATTCGTTACTCCTTCTATCCTGTCAGCCAGCTAAGGTAGCTGTTGATAAAAGTCTGTAGTAGGCTGTCATTGACGCATCGAAGTGTCTGAACCATATACGAGGACTGACTGACTGACTGACTTTACATTCCCGCTGAAGATCCACATCTTGTTCCTTTGGCTGATTGTAACAGACTTACACAGTGATTTCAGGGACTAATGAAGATTCGTCATACATTTTCGATTTTGGCTGGCTTTGATATCCCCGATCCATGCCACCCATGATTGGGAAACGTTGATATGCAGCAGAGGTAAGTGAAAAAGGTAACCTCCTTTATATTCCTTCCACTGATGTTACAGTCCATTATCCAGTTTTGAATACACATTAATTCATTTTTATCCAAGTAAAATATCAAAAGTTTATTTATTTTTGATTTGTGATAGTAACTACTTTTTGAACTGTAAAAAAGCCATCAAGTGAAAAATATTCATTCAAGTCTGTAGTGCATCTTGATGCTCCCTGATGTAGTGGAGAAGTGAAGCATTGGTCTAAGATGCAACTTAGACCAAATGAGTCATATTCCTTCTATCTCAGCCTGGGCATTGGGGGGGGTATCACGAACTCTCCACGCACTAAAGGTGTGTGGCACGTAACCCCGCACCGGTACAGAGTTTAAGAAAATAACAATAAATCCAAAAAAAAATAAATATAAAAAATAATAACAAAAAACAAACAAACTGAAAACGCTAAAATCTCACTAAGACACCAGCGTTATTTCTTATTATATTTCGCTGTACTCCACTAATCATGTACACAGTGAACCCCCCATTTCTCTTGACCTTTTTTTGTTTCTATTCACACATGTTTATTACTCTCTTCAATCTTCCTTGTTCCTTGAGGGTTATTATACAAATCGCTACCTCTCAGCCCACTGCTTTCGTGTATCAATGGTTGCCGGTATTCCACCAACCTTCTAAGGGGGTGGGAGATAACCCGTAGTGAACCTTGAATGTTTGAACTTTTGTTTTAATTCATTCATGTACTGTGGTGCCATTTCATCTTTGTTCTTTCGGTGTGACTGCTCACACGTGGCTTGCTCCCTCGTTGTGCTATCATTAAGCGCATTCTTCGAGCTTGATACCCACAGCAAGTCAACGGAAAGGTTGAACACTATTGCTACACATTAATTTTGATTTTTTGCTTATTATATAAATATAATTCTCACCAAGGTGCACTACCAAGCCACCAGTCTTTTTACTTCGAGTTCCTTAATCGGTACTTACACGTTAGGCAGAGTACTGATCAGCGTTAACCGAGGAAAGCAAGTTTATTAGGTGCTGACGTTAAGGACTATCTAGAGGTTGACATCGGCACTTACAAGTCTACAGAATGGCAGCGAGGTGTGAGCCCGGGACCTTCTGGTTATAAGGCAAGCTTGCAGAACATTACGCCACTGGGATCCTATCAAATATCCCGCGACTTCTGACTTCTACCAACTCGTGAATTTAGCGTGATCACCAGCCAATGTCATTAGTGAGTATTTGTCCTCACTTCCGATATGAGGGACCCCACTGGTCACGACTTCTTACTAGAACTACAGGAGGTTTCGCCCTGTAACCAAGTGAGTCTTAACCTGAAGATCCTTCGTTATATCCGTGATAAAGTCATGGGTGAGCAGTGCCGAAGTGTCCCAAACTAGGACGAAACAACTGTCCAGTACTACGTGCTGACTTTTCAATGGTTCTCTAACTGAGATGTCAGCTCACAGTCAAATTTGAATTATTTCCTTTATTTAAAGTATCTAGTCCATTTTAGCGTCGGTGGCATAGCGGTTAGGACGCTCGTCTGGGGTTCACTCCCCGGCCGTCGCACTCCTTTACCTCGCTATTATTATTATTGTTCCCTTGGGTTCCTAATGGAACATAGGGCTTCAACTGCACGCCTCCACTTGCTTTTGTCTTCGGCTGTACTTTTCACCAGCATCCATGTTAGCCCATACTGTTTCAACTCTTCTTCACACGATCTCCTCCATGTCACACTTGAACGTCCCCCTCGCCGCTTCCCTTTCGGGTTACACTCGAGCTATGGCCTGACGCGCGATGTCACCAAACGGCCTCCTCAGCGAGTGTCCAATCCATCTCCACTTTCTCCTGCATATTTGTTGAGCGATTGGTTCTTGTTTTGCTTGTTCCCATAGTTTCTTGTTGGTGATTCTTTCCGGCCGGCCATCTGATCTTGAGTATAGAACGAAGACAGCTGTTGATAAAGATCTGCAACCTGTTGGAAATGTTTTTTGTGACCCGCCAAGTTTCTGATTCGTATAGAAGAACTGACTTGACGTTTGTATTGAAAATGGGAATTTTGTTGTTGATGCTGAGTGACGAAGATTTCCAGATTGGTTTCAGGTTGATGAGTGTGTTTCCCGACCTCGCTAAGCCAGAAATAATGCTGGTGAAGAGGAAAGGTTGGGCATGAGGCTAGCAGCCCCATCCTGTAAAAATAAGCACTGCTACAGAAACCTCAAGCCACAAGCTTGAAGCCCTATGTTCCACTGGGGAACGTGAAGGAAAAAAATCCTTTTTAAGAGCAGTTTTATAATAAAGATGTACCAGCCATGAGGACAGCTGTCAGTACCAGCTGTAATTTTTACACACAGTGTAGAAAAACAGAAATAAATATTGTGTTTGCTTATTGCGTAAGAGGTAAAAGATATATACATATATTATGTATTCATTAGAAGACTACATCTTTCTGTCGGATGGACCACCTGTCGTTTATACAGAAATGAATAATTAAAGCTTCATTTCATTGATGTCATTATAATCTAAATAAATAAATAGATAAATAGATTTCACTTACCTAGCAATGGAAAATTACTAGCAGCTGCTGGTGTTGTATCCTCTAACAGTAGATGGAGTAGCAGAAATGCAACGAATACATTCATTGCTAAAAAATATATACAAAAATAAAATAACGAAAAATAATATTTGTATTAGAGAATGCAATTGAAAATATTAATTGTGAATATGTGTTAATTATGTGTTTGTAGGAAGAGATAAAAAGATTTTTGGTGAAAATTAATTAAATTAGAATGGAGTCGTATTTATTCTTTAAAACCTCCAACAAATATTTTATTTTGGTTTTTATTGGTTCTCTAAATCAACAGAAAACTCGGTGAAGATGCCTTTGAAGTAAAGACAGGAGTAAGACAACGCTGCCACCTACTATCACCGATGATATTCCTAATTTTGGTGGAGTGGGTTATGCAGTACACCATGCGTGGGGGGAGGGAGGAGCGAGATGATAGGAATACTTTGGGCCAATAAGAAGACTCTAGTATATCTAGAGTTCGCGGACGATTTACGTCTAATGTCACATATATATTCGAAGACTTACAGTTGGAAACCAATAAGTTTGCAGAAGAGGTAGGTTGTGAAGACATGACTCCATGTGCAAAAAGAAACGATGGATGGGATGGAGAAGACCAGCTAACAACAACAAACAACAAGCACCAATCACTGTCAACGGCATAAATTTAGGAAAGGTCATTTCTTTTATTTTCTTTTAGACAGGATTATTTCAATTGCAGTTGGTGGGTGGCACTGATGGAGATTTTCAGCACCAATGTTAAGTCAGTCACTTCTATGCAGTCCAGAGACTTGACGCGCGCATCCCCAAAAGCATTTCCAATGGGCTGCAGAATTTTATCAACAGCCAACTTCTCCGACTCAGTAGTGAAGACCAGATAACCAGAAATGATGAGCATCATGGAAACTTGATCGCGGATAAACCAAGAATCTGTTGCCACACACAAATATGCAGAAGGAAATAGAGCAAGGATCGGACATAGGCTGAGAAGATTGTTGGGTGAAATCTCGTGCTAGGCCTTCGAGTGCACTCCAGATGAGAAATGACGATTTGAACTTAGTTCTAAGGGTTATATGGAGGAGATCGCGTGAGAAGGAAATTTAAGTTGTTATGGGTAGTCTTGGAGCCAGCTAAAGGAGATCGTGAAGAACAGAGCAAAAATGACAGTGTGTTTCTGAAGCTGTATGTTTTGTTTGGCACTCAAGGGAATAATAGTAATAATAATAATAAGTGGAATATGGTCACCAGAAAGAATCAAAATATTCTCATGTGCTTAACAGAATACCACTTGTAAGTTACGATTCGATATTAGAAGTACACTAGGCGAACTAAGTGTACTGGAGGAGGAATGGTTGTGTAGTTTTTATCAAAAAAAGTTCTTCCATATTAGTTTGTTTATTAGGTGTATAACACAGTGAAACAGCATTATTTACTGGATGACGTTTCGAACACAATTCATTGTTGTTCATAATCATGTCATCAACTATAATCACAAGACTTTGAAACTTGAGTTTTATAGTTTTCTTTGTTCTCTCCTATTTGTCATCGTATGGATAGTAGAATTTCCCAGATATCTGAGTGGACAGGTGCTGAATCACTCCTATTACACGTATTTGCAGTTGATTCGATAAACAAAGTTTCTGTTATCAATCTCTCCCTCCCTCCACCCTGTGACATCAGATTTCAGAACTGTAATCTTATCCCATCCTATTGTATGGTTGTGTGTGCTATAGCTGAACTATTCTCTAGATCTACCAATCTAGATTTTGCTAGGTTTTTATGTTCAGCTAGTCTGACTGCCCCTGTTCTACTAGTTTGACCTATGTATTTGACCTGACAATCATTGCAGGGTATTAGATAAACTAAATTGTTTTGTTTTAAAGGCTCCACAGGATTTATCCTTTAACCGACAAAGCTTGTTTCTAATTGAGTTTGTGGGTGGTTTGAATGCCAGCCACTTTTATTCCTGCCTTGTTAAGAATTCTGTTCGTAAGGTTTCCGAGGTTCCTTCCTTGTATAGAATTACTACTGATGATTTAGATTCCTTATTGTTGGTGTCGTCATTAATATTATTATTGTTAT